>VXAL01006946.1:348991-379413 GCA_013399475.1 Chauna torquata
GCCTTCAGAAGCGACGCGCGGCGGCGGCGCTCCGTTATGACGTCATCCCCCCCGCCAACCGCCTCGCCCGGGCGGGGAGGGCGCGCGCGAGCCTTCGCGCGTTTTCTCCCCGAGAGCGGCGCGAGCGGGTTCCTCCGCGGCGCGCGGGGCGACCGTTGGTCTCCGCGGGGAGGGGGGGAGGGGCGAGGTGGGGCCGCGTTGGTTTCGCGGGCACCTCGTGTGGGGGCCGCGGCCTGCGCCGGCCATCCCCGGCCTCCGGACCGCCGTGGGTATCCCCGTGGGGCCCCAGCCAGCCTTGAGCACGCAGAGCGGCCGTTCCCCGCCGTACGGCGGCGGAACCCGCTGGGCGTGGGGCTGCGCCTTGTCTGGGGAGTGTCCCGCCCTGCGGCCTCACGACGCTTCGTTACCGAAGTGACAAAGTGGGTGTGCGGCTCCCAGCCCCGTGTAGTGCATGCATGTCGTTTTGATACTGAGTGGTAGCTCATTCCTCCCCTGCTCCTCCACTGGAAGTGTTTGGATGAGGGACTACAAAAGGGACACCATAGAAGCTCCGGAAATGAGCAATAAAATAGAGAATTTAGGGCAATGTTTGGCTAAGGTTCCTCAGCACGCCTCCAGGGTTGGGTCCGTTTGGCAGGATAGCTGCGAAAAACAAAACCCCTCCTTTCAAATCTTCAGTCATGCTTGATTGTGGACTTCAGTTCATGTACTCAGGTGCAATGACAGCTTGGTCTGGGCAGGCAAAGTGTATGGAGTTTGCTGGCATTGCATTAAGTGTAGCTGAGGCTGAAATGGTGCACTTAAATACATTAAAAGGCTGAGAAGTACCAAAACTTACACCAACCACCTGTGAAATAAAGTGCTTCAAGGGCAGACAGAAACAAATAAGTATGTTGGGGAGCCAGGTGCAGCAGCTATTAAAAACCTTCTAGAGAAGTTGTATTAGCAAAAAATAATAAAAAAAAAAAAACAAAACCCAACAACAACAGAGAAAAAGCCACTTCCCCATCCATCATGCCAGTTCTGTAGCACTGTGCACACACAGAGCTCCTTCACCGTTAACGTTATTTGCTGTTTAAATTGCAGTAGCCCAAATGCACGAGTGCCGGTCATGGCTGTGCTGTGCGAGGTTGGTTACGTGCTGCTGTCAGCATTGCTTGCTACCAACTTGCGTGGAGGCAGAGCTGAATGTGCTGTCTGGCAAACTTGCTGCAGCCTGAAAACTGGAGGTGATCCAGGTATTTCCAGAAATGGCACCTATGCATACATTAGCTCTATCTAGAAATTTCTTTCTGTCAACATTAGTTTCTGTCACCAGTACTCAGCAAACATAGGTCTTGGCTGCCTCGTACTGAATCATTATTGTCATTATAATAAAGTCTGTTCCCCTCAAGGGAACTCTCTCAAAGAAGTTGTCTGGTGCTCCCTTTGGCACTGTGACCTTAATAACATACTGTGGTGCTCAACAAAAACTTACATACACCCAGCACGAGCAGACGATCTGACACATTTCTACCTGATTCCAGTTCTCCTGCCCTGTCCATCTGGAAAATCGTAAGGAGAAGTGGTACTGGCTTCAAAATGCGTTTCCATGTTGCATATGTAAGTAACGAACCCACCTGTGGTGTCTATGAGTACTGTCTTCTCTTATTCCATACTCAGTGCTATTGTGGAAGTTTGTCATTTTCATGTTTAGAACAAGGATATAAAGCTGAGCACTGAACAGGTAAATAAGTGACACAATTAAGTTCTGAGGAGCAAAAGGATTTGGAGGAACCCCTTTCCAAACCAAGCTCCAATGAAGATGTATTGCTTCCCGATCAAATATTAACCTAATATTTGGATAGCAGAGGACTTGAAATAGGAAATATTGAAGTTGAACCTGTAAATTGAACAGAAGACAGATTTTCCCCGCAGAGATGGATGCGGGTGGATTTGCAGAGGTTGCAGGTGGTGGAACTCTTGATGGTGCAGAAGTCGTCTGAGGTTATCATCTGAGGAGGGCTAAATTGTGCTGAGGAAAGATGAGTGCCTGGGCTAGAGACATTGGTGACATAAAAAGGCAACTGCTCTATGGGTCTTCTAGAATTCTGCTTTGCAACTCGTCGTATCAAAGGTAACTAATGCAAACATCGGGTCAGTCTGAGAAAGGGAGAGGGGTCTGCCTGTCACACAGGGTCTGGCTACTACCAGCTGACATATGTACAAACGGGCATATTCCACCCACCTAAAAGGAATAGAGAAATTCATAGGAACATAAGATGGGCGAGGGTCATAAGAGGAAAAAGGATGGACCATGAGGGCACTTCCACTAGAACATGTGGGATCAGCTCCCTCCTGGGATCTAATAAACATCACGAAGCTCATCGCCTTCTTCGCAAAGTATTAGTGCTAGTATTAACATGTCTGACATGATTGTCTGACACAAACTTACAGCAACACACATAAACATCTGTAGTTTAAAAATCCAGACAACACAGAGCCCATTCTTTCCTTGAGGAGAGAATAATTCATGTGTGATAGATGTAAGCCATGATAGATGTAAGACACATTGCTTGACTGACTTCAAGGACAAAGTCAAACGCTGAAGGAGTATTAATAGAGGACTTGAGAAACGAAGACGACTCTGGAGAAATCAAGTGTAAAGAGAAGTGTCAACTCAGGTCAGTCCGTATTTTTGGCTCAATAAATCAGTACCACTGGTCTCGGGAAAAAAAAAAGAAAACATGAATTCCAGAACTTGGGACAGAAAGCAGGCAAAAGCTAAGAAAACATTGGAAATGAAAGGGATGAAATTCAACACTCCAGAACATGTCAGATTTTAAAGGCATTGTGTTAACAGGAGTTAGCATGAATCTGGAAAGTGCTGTAGTAGATTATTTCAGTTTTTTACAGTGCTTTGAACTTGAAAAGACTAGGTAATTGGGAGGTATTAGTATTATTAACATGCTATACTGATTTCCTGGCAAGGAAGGCAGGCAAAACTTCTTTTTTGAGGTAGTAATGATGCCAGTTAGACAGCTCATGCTTACTGGAGAGCTGGCAGATTGCTATCTGCTGTTGTTTTGAAGGTTGACTTGTGAGATTTTTTGAAAGAACTTTGTTCTAAACCTCGGTAGCAGAAATTTGAAAAGAAACTATTTATATACAGAATTGTTTTACATGCAACGTTAGAGCTGTTAAATTTGACTTGTTTTTACTTAAGCTACAGTTTTGTTGCTATGCCAGTGATGAAGACGAGCATACCAGATTGTATGTAGGCCTTCTGAGATAATTATGAGGGTTTGCGAAGCAGTGGTGTGTAATAATAGCTCAAACACTGAGAGTAGAAAGAAAACAAAAATAACAGATTAAAATTACTCTGAAGTTGATGGATATTGAAGCATTGCCTTGAGTAGAAGTAAAATCAATTGTAACAGATTGATAATAGAAGTCTGTCCAGATACAAAAAGTTACATTTTGCATGACATTTTACAGATTGGCAAGTTATTAGAAAAATTGTTGTTCACTAGTTAACAGTGGCCTGAGACAAAATGTGTCTAGAGCCATTCCTAACAAGTGTGTTCTGTTTCGACTACTGTTTTTTCGTTGTTGATTCATGCCTTTTTTATGCCCTGCCGTGACTAGGAATATTGGTAGTGGTGCTATCTTGTGTTAAAAAAAAAGTGAGGGGGAAGGTCTGCATTGACTACCATGTGAGAAAGCACCAAAGTTAGGCCAAAGTGGTAGAAAATCTACAGGATCTGTGATATAGGTTCCCATAGCACATCTGTTGGTGCTTGCCCCCAAATATTGTATACGATTGGTGGGAAGTGTTTCTGCTTTGTTATAAATTGTGAGCAACGAGACAAGCTGTCGAGTGGAGATGGGTTTGTACTTGATCATAAATTCAAAAAAAAAAAAAGAAAAATCTAATAAAATGTTTAAACTAGTTCATACAGCTGCAGTTGGAAAAGTGAAGGGAGTTGTAAGTAGTACATGACGTTGCTGTGGCAACCCCACCATACTTAAACATACGAATATCCAAACTATTTTGATGTGTGAGCTGCACAGTGGTTACAGAGCAAGGCCTCAGGTTGGAACTGTCCCAGAGCTGTCTCTTTTCTTTCTTACCCAAGGGGGTGTTCCTTTTTAATGTCTGTTGAATAGACAACTTTCCCTATTTGTGAGACAATAAAAAAGAACACCTTCTGAGGAAAAATAAGAGGATAAGACTGGTTGTATAGAACAGTATTGGTATTACTTTACATAATTCTCACTTTTTTGTGCCTAAAGATACTTTAAAAGTGTCAAGCACAGTTCATGTTTACTAGTAAAATATTGTTCTAGTATGTTTTTTCTCACCTGAAGTTGAAATAGTTTATCTCAATATTATTTCAAGATTAATCTTAGTTTTTTTTTGTTTTTACTTTAAAAAATATACACATCTTAATTATTTTAATTTGCTCCACTTCTCTGAATTTTTCAATTGCTCTTTTTGCTTTTATAAGTATTTGATTAAGAAAGAAGAGAGAGAAAAATAGTGACTGTTGAATTTAGGATGTTGCACTTCTTACCCATTTCATTCACTCGGGCAAATGATATTTTGGAAATAATGCTAAACATTTTTAAAAACTGACTAGTTCTCAGGTGGCTATGTCTTGTTGGAAACTATATATCTATGATATTTCCACTGATTTTTTTTTAGTATTTTGAGATTTTTTCTCATGTGTTTTCCAGCATTGTGTTCCTGAGGAAATACACAAGCTGATTCGGTACTGAATCATACAATAAGTGGATTCTGCAGCAGTAAAGACGATGGTCATTTCTCCAGAGATCAAAAGAGCAGCATGCTCAAGCCCAGTACGCACAGCTTTCCCTCTTTCCATGCCGCACTGCCCTCCTGAAAAGACTTACGTATATATGTCCGACTGCATTTTAAGTAGTCCAACTGAATATGAAGGCTTTGTATGCCTTTGTTTCACTGTGTAATGCCTCAAAGAGAACGTAAACAACTTTATTTGGGGACAGCAGGGTTAATGGAGCTTGGCTTACTATTATTTTAGGTCTTTGTCCTCCAGACCCTCCTCTCTCCCTCACTACATAGTGTCCTAGCTCCCCATTTAAGCCTCTCATGGTAACCTCACCTAGCAAAGAGAGCTCCCTCACCTTAGCCCATGCAGTATCTGCTGAGCAGCTGACTGTGTAACAGGAGAGCCTTTTCTTCTCCAACGAGTTTCACTTCCAAGGAACTTCTTGTAGTGAGGACTTCCGCTTCTCTTTCGAGTTTGGTTGAAATTTGGATGTCCATTTCAGAAGGTTTTGTGGGGAGCAGGAAGGGAGAGTTTGCCTGATTGGAAGCTTGTCCTCCTTAGGAAACCGGGCTATACTCCCCTAAAGTGAGCTTCAGTCATTTGAAGATGCCACTTTGACACTCGTGAAGTTAGTTATTTACAGTGATAACTATAGAAGGAAGGTAGTAAGTGTTGTCTAAACTTTTAGGGGACTTCAGTTCTTAGGCATTTCTGTTGAAACTGAGTTTTTTTCTTCCTGTCTAAACTAGCTTCATTTTGATGAGGGAGGGTTGGGTATGTATTTGGAAGGAGCAGAGAAAAGGGGGCTATTCTCAGAAAGCAAACTCAAAGACAAAACTCCAAAGCACACTTCTGGAGAGCTTAGGTACTAATAAGTTACCATCAGCGCTTTGTCTCTTACAGGACCATTTTACGTTACCATGGTCAGGAGTGCAAATTAGAATATTTGCAATGTCAGGCTCTCCTGGGGCACCACCTCTGGTCTTTATGTGCAAAGCCTGAGAAGAGACACAGCAAGATTATGCCTACTTCAGGGGAGTTCTTTGTTGGCCAGGTATTACCTATTAATGCTCCTGCATGCTTAGATATGTTTTCTTTATTGTTTTTGTATCTTGCTCTTCATGTTAAATATGGCTGTTATAAAACTTTCCTACATAATGCAGGAATTGCTACTGAAGCACACTAAATGGAACTTAGCCAAATGAGTAATGCGCAATCTATTGCTGGTTGCACAAATAGTAGAATTCCACTAGTTAGGTTGCAGAAATACTTTCTACACATGAAAAAAGATTTTGAAAACATGTATTTCATCTAAATATAGAAACATTTATAAAATATTTCCTTAAAAAAATGAAAATATGAGTTTAAAAGTGCTATGTAATTTCTCAAAGTCCATTCATGATCTTAAAGTAATTAAACTGTGTGCAATACCAGCACTGAAATAGTTGTTTAAGTAGGGGATTCAGTCCAATGGGAAAACAAACAAACAAGCAAACAAAAACACTTTACTGCCTTCCATATGTGTTGGAGTAGCAACTTGGTTGTGAATGGCAGCTACAAAGGTTGGCACCACTTCCTTTATATGTACCTCTAGAAGGCACAAAAGGCATGGACCTAAAGATATAATGGTTGACATTTCCTGGTGTTCTAAGAAATGAAAGTGGATTAGTCTGAACTAGCTTTGTAGGTTGGCTGATTAAAAGCTCTGTTTCTTGAAATACATCTTCAACCTATGGTTTATACCTGAGGACTTTCTCCTGTCCAGATCTGTTCCTTACACGTATATGCTGAGTTGTAGATAGATTTATCTGAGGCTGGAATATCAGTTTCATTGGAACAATCAGGGAGTTTCACATTTCATTCTGCTCCTGCTGTACTTATATTTGGGTGCAGCAGATGACCCATGAAGAGTTCACCGCAGGACTACATTCTATCTTTAGATCCTTTAAAACATTCTTTATAGGGCATAGTCAAGGGTGATCATCTAATACAAGTTTTGTCTTCCCTCAACATTCCTGATTTAGTGGCATCCTACGTATCCTAAGCACTAGAATCAATATTGGGTCAGAAGATGATGCTAGAAAGGAAAGCAGTAGTTACTATTTATTTAATACCTAGAAGAGTTAAACACATTTGAATAAAATGCAGCTTCATCAAAATCAGTTTTGCCTGAACTGCTGAATATGTCACCTTTGGAATGATAACAAGAGACATGTATTTCTTATTCTTGTAAGAAATTACTGGTGTTATTAACTAGTGAAATACACAGTATAATAGTAAGTCGACATTTTTTTTTTTTAAACAACACTGGTCAGGGTGCACACCAAGTTACATTTTGAAGATTATTCTAAGGTAAGATGTCATTTTAAAAACTGGGGACATTTCTTAAAATATAAAAGATCTTTGTATGACAAAACCCATCGTAAGGACTGGGGAAGTTTCTTATTATACAGAACTTTGGATAACAAAACCTGCTATAATGGGTCATAAAATGTTTGCTTGCTAGAAATTTGACGTATCTAGAAAAAGCAGGCATGTAACTTCGGGTTTGATTCCACCAGATGACCGTGGGATGCAAAAGTGGTGAGCTTAAACTGCTCTATGTAAAGCTGAGAATGGGCCCAGAATAAGAACTTGAAAAAGACTTTTTGAAGATACTTTTCTACACGGCACCATCATTTGCTAAGTTACATTGCAACAAATGCCCATAGTTTATTAATCTGATACAGTTCTTTAGCAAGACAGTTTACACTGTTCATAAACACGTTGTATTTCTCTTTGTACTATATTTAGAGTTTGAACATTACAAGGAAAACTACTAGCACATTAAGACTATCAATAAAAGCCCAGAGTCAATAGCTATGACTGAAGAAAAAAACGTAACGATGTTTTATAAGCAAACTAGTCAGTATGAGAAAGTGGATTTTAAAGGTGATTGCAACTCTGTGGACATCGGTTTGCCAGTTCTCAGGACTTTTAAAGGGTACTCATGTTCAGACGTGTATGCTCATACATCATTCTCAAGGACCTTGGGTTCATCACCCACAGCTGAGACCTCCCAAATTACTTGAAAATCACAGACTAATCACTGTTTTTTTAAGGAACAGTTTGATGAGGAGCACAAGCTTGAAAGTGCATGCCAAAAAACATTTTAGTCCTTCTGACTCAAGTGAAAGAAATGTTTCCAAAGTATGCTGTCATGCTTACTTGCTGGTATCAGACTACGCTACTGTAACTCTCCTATATGTTTACATTATCAACACTGTATAAGATGAGAGACTAAAAATGAACAGGAAAAGAAAGTTCTTTGGCCCAGTGTTCATGTAACTGTCCCCATATTTCGCCAAAGCAATATCACAGGTGCTTGCGTAAATAAATACAAACATAAATAAATACACATAAAAAATTATACATAGTATACATTTGCATGAACACACACACACACACACACACTTTTTTTTTCTTTTTTTTTAAACAAATTGCATTTGTAAAACCTGATCTAGCTTTTTTTTTCCCAGCTTCTCCCAGAAGAGGACCAAACTGGACTTAAGAACGAGTACATTTTGAGGCAAAATGTAGAGTTAGGCAAATAAAATTTCTTCACTGGCACATTATTAGTATATAAGAAGTAAGAGACTTCTGTCATGTGCTGTTCTTATTCTCAAAGAAACTGGAGCAAGACATATACAGTCTTTCATTACATTTAAACGTATTTCCCTTCCTTTGTCTTTAATTCATGCTTTGAAATTCTAAAACCACAATTTACAGCAAACAGAGTGGTAAAAGAAGCCTTGTCTGCACTGGATACAAAAATCAGCTAACCCTAAATATACTTAGAAAAGTTCTTTTTCAAAAATAGAAAGCTAGATAGTTCTTTGCAGTATTTTTGTGGTTTTTGTTTCTTTATAACCTTCTGTAATTTGTTGTTTCAATTTTTGATATTTAAAAACTTGAGTAAAGGTTTGCCATACAAGAATAGATAAAATACAGGTGCTCTTCCACTCCTAGGATTAGTGTTTGTTCCTTCATTTCTACATCTGTAATTGGATCAATGCACTTTGTTTCATTTTATTTTGCTTTCCATGAAAATAAGTCTTATTCCTAAAAACACATCTTAGTATTAGAAAAATATTTTTACTTTTTGATGCCAAATCTGATGATCTGCCATTTCATTAAGAAGGTATCTTGAAGACCTGAGGATTTAGAAAAGCTCACATAGTTAAAGTGGGATTTACACAACATACTTTTCAATATTAACTGCTTTTTAATTCTTTTAGGTTGTATTGTTACAAACTATTTCATAGTAAAGCTTACTGTTATTAGGCTGCATTTAACTACATGCACCCAGTAAAAGCTTGACACTTTTAAATGTCTGGGGAAAGGATGACAATTTCCTGTTGATACCTGTGTAGTGAGATTTTGCATTAACTCTCAATTGCAAGGTACTTTTTTTAGGGCTACAACACAAGCAGCTGAAGCTTGAAACACTTTTAACGAGAAGGAATGATTATGCCAATAAAATTTCAAAGAAGTTATGAGCACTTAATGCCCACTCTCCACATCAGCCTAAGGAGCAACAGCCCACATGGATTTATGAAAAAGCAATGTCAAACCGATTTTATTTCTTTTGCATCAGGGCAGGAAGGCTTATGAATATGGGAAAAACAGCAAATATTATATATGTTGACTTTAGTAAGGATTTTTGCACTGTGTCATTGTGATGTGTCCATAACTTGGGGTATCCTGTAGCATAGCTATAAGCCATAGAAACATGGTCTAGATCAGACTCTGGAATTGGTTAAAGGCCCTGTGGAGGGCCTTTGGAGTGGTCAACATAGAGGAATGTATCAAATGGAGTTGTGTTCCCATGGCCTCTGTTTAGTCCTTGTATTTACAGCCCAGCTAATAAACACTGTGCATACTAAATTTGAAGGTGACACAAAACTGAGAAGGAACTGTAAGTATGCTGGAGGTCAAGATTAAAATTCAAAGTGATCTTGGCATACTGAAGAAATTGTTTGAAAAAAATAGCATGTTATGCCGTAGCAGCAAGCACAGGTTCCACACAGTACAAAAAAAAAGTTGCACAAATAAAGTCCAGGAAAGAAAAAAAGCTAAAATAACCATTCTGCAGAAGCAGATCTGGGGGTGATAACAGGTCATGCCACTATGAAAAATGGAAACTTAATACTTGGTTGTATGACAATGAGTTTATCCCTAAGACTACTCTTCCTTTGAGTAGAACTGTTATACTCAGTGCCCAGTAAGGCAAGAGCACTGTGTCCAGTTTGGGACATAGTTTGGGACATATAGCTCTTTTGTTGTGGCTGAATTGGAGATAGTCCAGAAAGACCTCTGTTTATGCTCATTTCCCTAGAACATGGCCTTTAAAGGAGGATTAAATGGACAGGACTTGCTGAATATAAAGTAGAAAATACTGAGGAGAACATGTCTTCAAGTACACAGAAAGATGCTGCAAGAGGTACAGAAAAGTCTGTGCCCTATTTTCAGGAAAAACAGAACAAGTAGTGATTAAGTTAGGCTTAAGAAATCCTTCCAGACCATAGAGATAATTAAACACTGGAGCATAACATCTGACGAGATCATGAATTCTTCATCATGAGAAACTTTTAAGAACCTGTTAGACAAAAATCTGTCAAAGCTGACATAATTAAAAGTTGATCCTGCCTTTGGGCAGAGAATGAACTGGATGATCTCCTGCAGCCCCTCCCTACTACATTTTTTTAATGATTCTTTCTCTGTTTCATTATTATGCTTTTCCCAGATTCTTAATCTTCCTTCTTGGACCTGACTTTAACAAGAACAATATGTAGACCTCATGGAGGCTTTCCTTAGTTTAGCCTTTTCATTAATTTTTACCGTGCAAGACAACAATACCATGTGAACAAGTCCATGCAGTTGATTTTGATACATTGCACTTCAAATGAGGAAAAAAAGTTAGCAGTAGTTTACAATATAGGCTGCAATTAAATTATCAGGGGTGTATCAAACCCCCAAATTCCCAGTTCCTGCTTTTGAGGCAAGAACAAAAACAGGGAAAAGACAAAGGCTTAATAAGTTCTCTTGTTCTCAAGCTATGATGAACAGAGCAACACCTCCTAGAGATACTACTGCCTCTAGCTACCCGCTCTTTTCTCCCTCTGTGGTCTCTGCCACTCTGTAACATAGGGAAAAAAGGAAAGATAGCCCACTGCTTAGCCAGCAGCATTCTCTACCCCTTACGCTAACTGAAGCCGTTGCTGAAGGTAGATATTCAGTGTGGTGCTGGTGTGTTAAGGGCTGTGATGGACAAGAGTTCTCTTATGCCTGCTGCCAACCACACTGTGATGAATATCACAGACAGACAGAGCACCGTGGCCAGCACCTAGCAGGGCAACTTCCCTTCTGCCTCCTGAGCCCTGCTCACAGAACCCAGCAAGGCCAAGAGCTGGAGTGCAGGGATCATCCAGCTAATGCGTCTCCAGCCCCGGATGTGGGGAAATCAAGCTGGTATAGCGGTCCATAAAGGAGCTGTCAACTAATGGACATGACCCAATATAAATGCAATGTTCTCACTGTTTTCAGTACCACGTGTTTACAAAAAGTCCCTTTTTCGCCATGAGAAGCAGCACAAAAGGAGCTCAGTACTACACAGAACTCATCTCCAGAGTTTTTTTCATATTCTGACTTTTTATATTCACTTCTTTATGGAGGTCAGAGAAAGGCGAATATTTAATAAGTATTTTAAAGACATGCTGTGAGCTGCTTCACATTTAAGGCTTTATTGAGATTTTCAATTAAAACAGAGTAAACCTTTTGGGATGAAAATAAATGTGCCTCTTAATTGGCATGGCAGCATTAAACACAAATAAACATGTTGTATTGCCTACACTGCAAAAGCCAAAAGGATATTTGCTAAGTATTCCCTAGCAAGTACTGCAGTGCATTATTTTCCAATTCACTGCTATGCTGACAGCTCAGTTTTCAAATGATCTTTAAGTAAAGTCATTAACATTTCTGTAACTTCTGTCTTGGCTTTATTAAAAATAAAGTACATCCTCTCCTTTAAAAAGCCTAAGAGTAATAAAATATATATTCTTAGGCCTTTGTCTTTTCTATGGATATTTGATTAAACAATCTAATTGTGGCAGAATTTTCTACCAGAGTAAGACAAGCTACATCATCTGCATATCAAGCATTTCATTACTGCTCCATTAATTTCTTCAGTGCCAATCTGGAGAAATCTCTCACCACTGCTATCTGTAGTAAAAAATAACTTCTGTGCTAAATTTTGGCCCAGTAGCAGTTTTCATTTCCCGCAGAAATCAGGTCATCCAACACCTAACCAGGGTAAGCAGCATCAGGGATGCTAGCTTATTTAGAAACCAAGCAAAGCTCGTTCTCATGTCCACCAGGGGGAGAAAAACGCCGTGAGGGTTTGCAATGCACTTACCGGTCCAGGCTCAACAAGAGCAGTTTAAAGACATCTTTTTTTTTTTTCGTTTTCTCCCTCCCCCCTTTTTTTTTCTGCTAAGACTTTTTAGAGACTTAGATCCATCCATTGTAATAGCAGTCATACTGAATTCGTTTTGAGAAAACTCTGAATTTTAGAGCATTTTTCTAAAATACTGTAGAATTCCATGTTGTAAAATTTTACTTAATTCATAAACATAAAATAATTTAATTACATGGATCATGTCCTCTCCTGTTGATATTGCATCTTACCTTATTCCAAAATTAATCCTGTTATTTTTAATTGGACTAAGCGCATAGTAAGATATAACTTAGCACGAGTAAGCACAGCAGAATAATGCTCTAAGTGAAAGTAACAGATATATTGAAAGCAACTGTGCAGCACAACTTACATAGCATACTTACATAAGCATACTTACACCTTGGCCTCTAATAAACGCAGAATAAGAACATGAAAGAAAAGGAAAAGAAAGGAAACATAAATGCGTGCTTAAGAGAAGTACCCTGCATGCTCACACGAAGTTCAAAATGTAAGGAGAGAAGAAATTTAGCATTGTTCACATCTGGTTGGAATAACTAATGAAATTATAAAAAAGTATTTGACGCTTGATGACAATAATGTGAGTTCTTCCCGCAGTACATTTTATCAATGTTGTATCTAGTATTCTGTCATTCTGAGGCGGTATTCAGAATGATTTCCTCATACATCTTCTGACATTGTTTTTTCCACAAGTTTGTATTCATTGTGGAGAAAAAACACAGAAAACATGATGTACGGTGCAAAAGCAAGTTCCATGGAGGAGGTGGTCAAAGTAACAGCTCAAATGTGTCTTTTAAAGTGGCTACCAGTCAGATTTAAGGCTCAGTACGATTTTTTAACCGTGGTTAGGACTAAAGATCACAATAACTTGCAGTCAGGCATATGAACTGAACATCAGGACTCATTTTGGGGTTCTGTGTAGGTAGCCCTTGGCTCTGCTAACCAAAAAGGTAAAAGTGATGCAACAGCTAAATGTCCACTAGATGCCAGACTTCCTTTGCAGAGCAGAGCAGTCGCACAGACTTTGCAAAAGCTTTATACAGATAGCCTCTGCGTTCACTCCCTCACCGATGTAGTGGACACGAGCTCTAGTATTTAGCACCAAATCCTGATCCCATTCAGGTTCAATGACAAAACCTTCTGGATTTATCCCCACTATCTCCCAGAAATTTCCAAGAAAGGCGAAACACATTTCAGGATTAAAAATAGGAACTATCAGTAAGAAGAACTGTTTTTTTTCTGTGTCCCTCTTTTCCCTATCAGCAGAAAGCTCCCAGTGAAGAGACCGGGACGAGTTTTGTGACTGACGTTCTCAATCAGCAAACAAACCTAGTTGAACAGTAGCATGGATGATTGCTGACTCTGCCTCCTGTGCTCCTGGTGCCATCACCGACAGGTAGGTGACCTCCAACCTCTGGCTGTCAATCAAATAGGCCATGCAGCAGCTCAAACTATTGACTTAAAACTGCATTGGAGCCATATTTACTTTTTGATTATCTTGTGCCTGTGGTTGAGCAGCACGTGTGAGAGAGGTTTGCAGGGTGCGAGCATCCCTCTGCTCAGGAGGGAGTTGGGGTGACAGGCCAGGAGCTCTCCCACCAGCAGTGTCTGGGGCAGGACGTGCTCCACCTCACGTGATGGGCCAGCCAGAGCACTAGCAGGGCCGCACACCTCTTGAGGTGGGGGAACAGCTATTTATGGGTCTCTTCCCTCCTACTACCTAAGCTGAAAAGCACAGGCACAACTTCAAGCGTTTCTGTTTGGATTTGGGTTACCTCTAAGAAAACGACATGGCAGTCAAAAGCCACAGTGGCTCTGGTTTCTGAGGAGACCAGAGTTTTACCATCCCTGTGGTTATATTAAATGGAGGTCCGGTGCTCTGACTCCTTCATCACTAGTTCAGCTCTGTAGTCCTCTGTGCTGGAAGTAGGCACCTTAATTTCAAAAGACTGCTTGCACGAGAAGAAAATACCTGATTTGAGCAAGGGCCTCTAGCAAGTTAGAAGATGCTAAATAGTAATAGATAATAGGTAAATAGAAATAGGTTAAATTACCTATTTCTAACTTAGAACATTAACTATTCCAAAACACCCACTATATTATTCAGGCAGCCCTTTCCTGAATTCAAAATAGGGTAATGGATATTAAATCTTTCTGGGAAAAAAGTAACCAGACCAATTAATTTGAGAAACATCACCAGCGGAAAAGAGTAACAACTGCTCTCTTCCATCTAGTGTGACATGACACAAATTGCCACCTTGCAACTAACACATTTTATTTAGTTTCATTTTGTTTAAATTTTTTTTCATTTTTAAGCAAAATGAAACTTCATTCATTAAAATGAACTCTGGTGAGCCGACCAGTATTTAGTATTCGTATATATGCTTTTCTAGGGACTCAAATTTTGCCCCTGGCTCTGCAGGGCCTGCTTAGATTTATGGCTTGTTTTGCAAGGAGAAGCCTATGCAGCTCCCACGGTTTCTGAGCAGATACCCAGGCGCTCAAAGTTTTTGAGAAAATCACTTAGACTATAGCAGTTCTGTGCTCACCTAGCAGCTCTACCCAATAATCCTGCCATACACTAAACACTGGAAACAGTTACGGGGGATAGAATAGAGCTCTTGACCACTTTGCATGTCATCAGCTTCCCCGTTGAGATCAAGTTGCATAAATGTTAATGGTTCTGCCCATCTCGTGCTCTTCATTGTTGAACCCCTAAGCCCAGCAAAACTCTGAGGTATTGTGTCAGTGTAATCATTGTATGTGAAAGGATTGCTGCCGTATTAAGCTCTGCAAGCACTGTGAGCTAGAGATTTATTTTAGAACTCAAAAGGAAAAATTAAAATTAGCTACTAGCATCACATACAGGAAAAATATTATTCTCTAAGCATGTTAGAGGTACCAGCCATTTTACACTGGGCAGATCCTTGTAGATAGAGACATTTCTTTATTCATGTATCTCAGTGAGTGGTAAATGAGGCATGCTCACAGAAGTTATTTGGGATGGAAATGAGTCTAATTAGTCTATCCAATTTAGGAATAACACTGTGAGGCAAGTCTGCAGAAGATGGGAGTTAGCAACAGAAACAGTAGTGGAGAAACAGTTATGCACTTTCTGCGGCTAAGCAGAGTATGTATTTGAGGTTTCATTTGACAGAATAAACAATAGATAAGGGGACAGTTCAAGCAGGCAAACATTTCTAAGCAACTAGTTTAAAAACATTCTTGTTTTAATTTCAGGGTCTATAAGCAGCATTCTTCATACTCCTACCTTAGTTTTCAACGTCATCTTTTGTAGTACAGTAAACAGTAAAAGCTACTGTGTTACTTCAGAGATTTCTGAATGGGGCAGGGGCAGATGTGCTCCAAACTTACATAACACTAATAAAAATAGGTAGCTGTTCAGGTTGGCGAGAGTGTGACAATGATTTTAAAATAAGCTTCTAGAATATGTATATGTATTTTATATACTGACAAATCTTTTAATCTGCGAGAATCACATCTAGTAATGAATCACATTCTTGGAGTGAATAATTCAGCCCTTGACGCCAACCTCTGAGGGAGAATATTGTGGTCATGGTGTCTGAACAGTGTGGTAGCTATGGCTACCTATATAATTCTTAGCAATGGAAAAAAAAGTGACAATGACATTAAATTTAATCAGGTTCCCCTTTTCTGCGGTTCCCACTGGGATGAGCCACTAGTGTCTTGCCTTAAATATTCAAAGCCTTCAAAGTTTGCATGTGTTCATATACTGGGACAATATCCTGCTAATACAGAACAATGGATCTGTCATGTATTTCTCCTGTGAGTAGCCGTAAGTCTGAATTTAGTTAGTATAGGGTATTATGATTGCTTCTTCTTTAGCAATTGTCTTTACATTAGTCTTCACTTAGAGGGAAGAAGAGCAGTAATGAAATGTAGGCAAAAATACAATGAACTTGGCTATTTTGGTTTGGAAATATGGAGCAAAGGACTGTGTCTTCTTAAAAAGATCCAGCTTTATTTCCAGTCACACTTCATCTGATATGAATGAGCTGGTACTACATATCACATGGCTGAATACATTTGGGAAACAGGACCTAACATATATTTAGGAAAGAGAGCTTAGAATCAAGCTGGAGTAGTTAAATGCATGAATTCTGAGGCTATTTTCTATATTTTGTTTACAGAGCTGTGAAAATGTGACTTTTGTTAATAGTTACTCAGTGCAGGAACTTTCATTTGGACTTCCTTAATCTGCAGTAAACGTCAGTGTTGAAAAGGGTACTGACTATAAATATTTGTGAATATTAATTTGAAGTAGATATTTAAAAAACAATCCTTAAAAGCTTTTTATTTTTGTTTATTTCTTAAGTGGGAAAGGAAAAACAGAAGGGTATTTTTTGCTATGGATTTGGATGTAAAAGTTTCACAACAGGTAAACTTGCCATAGTGAAAAAAGGGTGTCTGTGACACTTACAGTTAGGCACGTTTGACAAAAGATTGTTCCCTTTGTTTATATTTATTTGGAGAGTCTGTGTGATTAGAAAATGATCAGGTCCATGTTGATTTTATATTCTGTCTCTGACTGTTTGGTAGCTTAATGATGCTTCTTTCTGTTTATGTGGCATAGTAAACTCAAGTCTGTTCTTAGTACTTTCTCAGAGAATCAAGGTTCTGAAAGTGTCCCTAGTAAGGTGTTCCTTCTCTCATGCACGTACTCACAAATAAATGCTAGTAAGTAAGCGGACACGTAAGCATCTGCCAGTATTTCCACATGCAAACTCAAACACTTGAGAATAGGTGACTAACTCAGCATGCAACATTCTTACAATCTGTATCTCATTAAATGATGTGCAGATGGGATATCTATTTGTTCTATTTGGACTCATACTAAAGAAAATGACACTATTCTACAATACACTGCATCATAAACGAAGCAGGATGTTATCCACCTTTGTTTTCCTAGGTTATTATATGGTCATATGTACTACTCATTATCTTGCTGCCTGAATGT
Source organism: Chauna torquata (assembly GCA_013399475.1). Taxonomy (NCBI): domain Eukaryota; kingdom Metazoa; phylum Chordata; class Aves; order Anseriformes; family Anhimidae; genus Chauna; species Chauna torquata. The sequence continues at coordinate 366,297 of VXAL01006946.1, forward strand.
TTCTCATAATTATGATGTGTTCATGTGAAAACAAATGTTTCTTTCTCTTGCCATGTCTTTCCTCCATTCAGAATGGATTAAGGACCCAGCTTTGTTTCTTTAAGGTCATTTAACATGAGAAAGTTAGACATGTATCAATCATGTACCAAAGGCTATATGCTCTTCCTTATATTTTTACATCATAAAAGCAGTGCTTTAGGGAAAAAAATTTCCAAAAAGTTTTTTTGAGCCAGTGCAGTTTGGGTCCTAGCTGGAAAAGCAAGCCCCATGGTACAATCAGGGACATGAGCCCCATCATCTTCAGTCCCTGAAGCTATAGCACTCTAGGTGCAATCTAACACTAGAAGTACTTTTAAATTTACTTGAAAATAACATTGCGTTTTTAGACACAGGCTATCCCTAAGGGGTATAGAAACGCTTGCCCAAACAGTAACGAGAGTAGGACTGTGCATGTTCCAGGTTTTCCCAGCCACACTTGCTTTTCCACATGGAGATTTTCTCCAGGTGGGATACAAAGACTTTGGCCTTTCGTCTAGGTTTTTACAGGCTGCCCTGCTTAGCTCTAGCCTCTTGCTCTGAATGCAAATTTCACACCAATGGCTTTTACACATGCACAGACTGATGACATAGCATGCGTGCAGTAGTTACAGTTCTTTCTCAATTTAGCACACACATGAAGGTCCGATATCTCAGGCTCCCCGTGGATGTGTGCTGCATAGCACATGCTTCTGTCCAGGAGATGCCCGATAAAATGGCAAATCTGCTCGAGACATCTGGTTACTTTTAAGGATGAAGAGAGGAATGTATTCAGGCTGCTCTTGCTTCCTCATTGCTCATTATCCAGGTGTCCTTGATAATGATTGTCCAGCCCTGCTTCATGTTATACAGTTTTTGAGATCCATCTACATTTTAATCCTACTTTTGGTCTTTTTTTATGGACACCAATTCAGATTTTGAACAGGACTAGATGAATTTATGTTTTTGAACATCTCTAGGACTATTAATCCGGTGTTATTTTAACATACATTTTACTCATAATTTTCCTTCAAACTCCACCCAAAAACAGCCTACAGCTCTTACTGTCACTTCAAAAGCTTTGCAGATTGTGTCACTGCTATGATAATGCCAGAAAAAAAGGCTTGGGGAATAACCACCCAAAACCTATTGACAGCACAAAATGATGTCTGGTCCAGTTAAGACCTGGTAATGAGCTACATGTTAAGATACAGAACCATATGAAGCAAGTCACAAAAACTGAAAAAGAGTTTTACCTCTTGCTGAGTCAGAGTTGTTAACTGGCCAGTCAAGTTAAAGAGACAACATCTGCTTTGACAAAACAACTTTTGCATCTCCAAAAGAAGTGATACCCAAATTTAATCTATTTCAGAGGAGTGTCAGATATTTCTCTTCAACAGATCAGTAGCAAACACCTGGCTAGTAGTAGCAAGTTCAACAGATTAGAAGCAAATAAAGAGCTGAGCCAGTTGTCTCAAAACTGCTGTGCCTCCAACACTGGCTACATGCTTCCTACCACTCTGAGGCTGTAAGGTGAGTCAGCTCATATTTCTAAGTGTATCATCTAGTCTAGAAGTTATAAATAAATATTTTTATTAACACTTTTCCTTGGAATATGTAAAGAATAAGTTCAAAGTAAATGACTGTTAACGAGGCATTTCTTACCCAACCACATAGCAAATATGTAAGTTGAGACACCTAGATGTCATGATAACCCCTGCTAGCCAGTACATTCTTAGATGAACCCAAATGACAAAAAGGTGTTTCCCGACAGAAATTGTATAAACTGGTTAGGGAGTAGATATCACAAAGGTTGAGAGGAACAAGTGGTCTTCCAAGGAATTGGTGGCAACAGGAGGGTTCACTAACAGCCAGCAAGGTGTGGGCACCACACCTGAAACACAAAGATGCTAATGGGAATTAGCATAATCATGAAAATATTTCATTAGAAAAACACTGTTCTCTCTTTCCTGGACAGATCACATTGCTGAGTGCCGAAACACCACTCATAAGTGCCTGATGATCACTAATTGAAACTACTATACATCTTACAGCAAATTTGTTGCACAGACTTTTTAGCTGTATTGTTTGCCTGCAGTAATGTATTTTGATGATATAATAGATTCTAATAGGCTTGTTTCTCCTTTGAAATTGAAGGACATACCACTGAGACTGAGAAAACAGGAAACTACAAAAGGAACAAATTTACAGTAAGAGAGAGTAGAAAAGCAGATTGTGACAAAATTATGCTCAGTACAGAAATATATAAATTTAAATATTTGGATATCAGTTTTAATCTTTTCAGATATTACTCTACAGCTACAAGAAAGCAGAAATGACTATGTCTCAGGTTTTTGTAAAAATTGCAAGTGGGCCAAGAGAGAATAGTCAAGGACCATTTTTTGTGGGTTTTTTTTTTTCCTCCCCTTAAAAGTCAATTCAAGATCTTAGCATTAATACAAAAACTATTTCAGAGTTAAATTTCCTTTGGGCATTTAGGGAAATAGCATTTATTTAGGGAAATAAATGCCTTCATTTATTTTCTTTCTGGTTACATGGTCAGGTATTAGTGAATGGCTGTTTAAAACATATATATTTTCCAAGTAACTGAATAATCTGAGGCATATTTAAGTGAAACTATTACAAGAATGCAGCTGGGAAAATGTTTGAGTCATCATTTACAAAGTATGGATACTGAGATTCATTCAGCTGTAGCATGACACCTGAACTTATGTCTGATGCATGTTCAATTTCCAGTGACTACAAAGAGAACTGCACGTGGTTCATTTACCCTCTGTCAGAATTTGACTCTTAAAATTACTTCACTGTTTCATTACCATCATATTTAACTTCAAAGTCATAGTATGGGCCCCAGACTGAAATGAAGATCAGAGTACATATATTTACACCACAGGATCTGTACATGTTTGCATAAGTATTTATACCCTGTTTATCAGCTTTGTTCCCTGCATTTTCACACCAGAGGCAGAAAATATTTTAGATAGATAATATACCCAAAGTGCTAAACCTGAAATTGTGCTATACGTGATCTCTGAAGAATTAAAAGCAAATGGGATGTATCTACAGTGAACACTTCCAAAGTGTAATAACAGTCTTTAAAATATTCACATTTTCAATAAAGCCATTTAAATCAGAGGGAAGTCTGATCATCTCAAGATTTGGTAGAAGAGCTGCATTACTAAAATTACATTACAAGTGGATTAAAAGAAGCGGGGGGGCGGGGGGCGGGGGGGGGAGGAAGAGGGTTTTGAGGCAAGGCAGCTAACAAGAGTCAAGGGATTTCATTTTGGCCAGAGAAGATGTAGACTCGGGCAGAAATGAGGGGCTGGATCCTCACTGTCCCACAGTAGCAGAGGCACAGGATAATTCAGAGGGAGATCTTATGTATAATCCAGATTTCAGATGGTATGGTTAGCAGGCCACAAATTAATGCTTTTGCCTTCAACTGCTATACCCCAGCTATGTGTCTGTATTTTAGATTCATTCCTTTTTTATGCAAACTTAGTCAATCATGCAGTCTTGTCTGAAGGTGATTAAAATAGTGGTTGGCCGCAATTAAAAGCTGTTCCTTCAACTTTCTACATTAACCATGGGGAAACCACCATGGGCACTCACTTTCTGAGATATAAAAATCATAGAATTACAGGAAAAAAGGTTATCCAAAAATGATGCTGCTACAGACTGAGCTCTGTGCAGGTGTAATGAAGGTGTGGGTTTCCATTGCTAGATTCTCTGGATCCATGTGATAGCTCTTGGTTTGGGGAGCAATGTAGTAAAAAGGGCAAGCTGATATGGACCTTTAGAATAACAACGTCTGTAATTCCTTTACACATCTCTTCCACGGACTCATCTGAGGGGAGCACACCCTGTTGGCAAACAGAAGGCTCTTTAACACAGGTGTGAAACGGCAGTTCCAAAGTGCACCAACTTACTTGTGCCCAGCAGAGCCCAGCTGATCCTTTATCAGCTCAGCATGGGGACGCCCGAGGAGCCTACGGTACAGCAAGGTTACGTGCAGCTCATTCCACGGTGAGTTCCTGCAAGTCAGTGTAAGATTATGCTGGGACCATGCTAAGCCTGCTGCACAAGGTACACATCTGCAGCTCTGAGTGTCCTTCTGAGCTAAATCTTCTGTCTGACCTGGCACCACACCTGTCCTTGTTTAACACCTCAAATCCCTTCAAGGTGAAGAATAGCTTTTCTGGGATGCTGGGTACCACAGGGATACCACTGTTGGCACAAAGCAAAATGTACAGTTTGGCACCCTCTTTTTGGGTAGGATTTGGTGGCAAGCAAATATTATATCTTTGTCATTATGATAAAGACGTACTGTTCTTCCCATTGCACTAAAATAAGCCAGCTAAGTGGGCACAGTTGGGTTTCGGTGAGAGCATAACGCACTTAGGAGAAACTGTTTCCTGTTTCACAGACCGATCAGTACAGACTCAAATCAGTTGGGGACAAGTTGATTCAGCGTCTGTTTTGTTCCTCTAGTGTTTGTGAATTGGCCCGTAAAGTCTGCTTGCCTCAGAAGCCAGTCACTTCAAAGCCTGTGGGACGCGTAACTTCCTCAGTCTCATAAAGTATCAAAGCTCCAAGCTTGCTGTTATGCTGTGAGGAATTTTTAGCTGCCATGTTTAAATTAAGAGAATCTGTGAGAAATACAGGAACACCTGGATTATTTATGAGCAATTAACATTATCAGGTAATCAAAGGTCAAAGAGGAGAGGTCATTATAACATATAGTGATTAGAAATGGTATTATAGGCTAAGAATAGTTTGATACAATTGAAATGCTTGTTTGCACAGTTTTCAAAAATGCCACAAACACAATAAGTAATTTATAAAATCATCCTGTAACATATGAACACCACCATCCTTCAGAAGAGTAGCCCCAAGAGTAGGTTCCTTCTGAAAGAGGAGACTTGCAAAGGAAGACTCTTTTCCCAGTGTGATTCTGTCCTAAAAGTCACCACGTACAACTCATAACTTCTCTTGTTAGCATAATAACTGACTAGATGACTGATGACTGGAATGTATTTGCAGCACTCACTCCTGCTAGTGACCCTGCAGGACTGAGGCAACTCTGACAGGAGGAGTGGATACTGTGCTGTGCCAATGGGCAACTGTCTGCAACTTCCAGCGTCCTCAGCCTTGCACTAAACGTATGTTAGAGGGAAGGAGAAAAAGGTCTTCCCTTTGCATGGTGGATCCCTGCGAGATTGAAGAAAGCATTTCTTTCATTGACTTTGGGAAAGTATTTAATGGGTGCTTCTCTCAGGCATTGGGAGAACCTCTACTCAGAACTGCATTTTAAGTTGATCTCATCAGGATCTGCTTCTGCATGGGTGGCAGAAAAAGCTATGCCCGCTGCCCTTAGTAGCCAGAAATAAGCGGAGAAACATTTTCACTTTCCAGTGAAGCAAGAGGGCTGAGCTGTGACTGAGTAATTAAGGAACCCTTCATTAATTCTTGCAAATAGACATTTCATGCCTCAGTGTGTACTTCACTTGAATTCTGAAAGTTTTTTACAGCTTTCATAATTTGCTTTCTTGCACCATTGTTCAGTACCAAATGTTACTTACACTCTTGGCTCTTAAAAATATTTTCTCTCTTTTTCATGCCTAGTATAGCTACAAGAGCAAATGTAGTTTAGAAATGAGGAAGACATGCCTTAGTAAGGATAAACAGATAAAAATAGCTTGCTGAGCGAGTTAGACTGCTTAAAGCTCACCAAGTGCTCACCAAACAACATAAGGACTTTTTTTTCTTATCTTCTAAGAGCTTGCTGTTTTGCAATTACATGTTTCAGTCATTCACCTTTGTTCCTTTATGTCGCTACACATTACCTAAAATACATGTATATGTGTGTTTTCTATATTCAGAGTTAATATGAGCTAACCGAAACTTGCTCTGCTAAGAATCTTTGCTCTATTCCTATATCGTGTTGATACTGTGATAGAGCAGGCACCCATAGACAAGTAGCGTGTGATTTCTCTTATCGTGCCCATTGCAGCCTTTGAACCTGCAACTTTGAACAAGAGTGGCATGTGCTGATGTGGTTGTATAGTGAATCTGCGTCAGCCAGGCAAAATTAGTAGTCCATGTTTATTAAAATGCACCGACTCTCTCTGACCCACCTTAACACTGTTTGCTTTTGTGTGATGTCAGGGAAATTCTTCCTGGTAAATAATAAATATTTAGTGAGCCTTCCATAGATTAGATATGTCAGCTTCTAGACAATTGAACATTATGAAGTGGCATAGGAAAGAAGGGGTTCAGTTGTTCCCTCAATAAAATAATGTTTCAGAAGAGTTTGCGTCACTGAAAGTGGTGATACATTGCCTGCGACTTTCTTGAAGAGTCTTCTGCTTGCTTTCAACCTTTCCACATCTGAAGGAGTCTCCCTAATTGTGCAGATTAATGTGAGAAATTGTGCAACAGAGTCACACCTAACTTCTGTCCACTAAAGACATTGATGGATGTTCCCGAGCAGTGCCAGGTTCAAGTGCTAGGATTCCTGACGCACAGACTGTACATGACTCTTCTCTCAGATGCAGTATGAAGAGCTAAAGAGCTAATGTGGCGACAAGGCACGCCAATCCCTAAGGTTCAGTGTCTGGTAGTTAGACTCATTACAATTAGTCAACTTGATATATTGTTTACAATTTACACCAAACAAGCTTGGGGCTAATTATGACTTTGCTAGTTTGTCTCTTTGATGTCAAACTCCTCTGCAGGAGGCCCAGCTAGCAAACAGAGACTATGCTTCGTCTCAAGCTCAGGTACCGAGAATCAAAATGGACTTCAAATTCAATTGTAGCTATGCAAAGTCCTCAGATATTAAGAATGATGTTAGTGCAGCTAATGAACTTGCTTTGAATAGATTTCTTTCTATATCCTCTTAAACAACTGGCTATCCAGGAAAGCACTGATTAAGAAAAAAAAATCAACCGTGAATTTCAGTCATTGCTTAGTGCTTTCAGACACAACAAGACTTCACCCATGCAAAATACAAGGAAAGAGTCCCAAATATTGCTTCACTGCATGGTTATTTATGGGTTGCATAAAGTTGCATTATTGTGAAAGTTATATCATAAAAGATAGATGGTTTGACGCTTTTATGTGGAATTCTAGGTTTACTCCACCATTTGGGTTGCTGAAATAATACTGTATTAATGACAACTATGTGGTCAAACATGCAGTTGTACTTAATAGACAGGTTGACATGTTTCAGATCACAGAAATGATTAGTAAAGATTTTAAGGCAGAAACTAGATCCAGTCAGAAAAGGAGGGCAGCAATAAAATAAGAATGTGAAGGATTTCCAGCAGAGTATAATGCTTCTGCCCTTGATAAGAATTCCGAATCACAAAATTCTCCTTTGCTGTGGGCACAACGGTCAGACAATTGACCTTGACTCTCTCTCTCACCTTTGGCACTGGGTGCATAACTCACACCAGAATCAATTATTCCATAGGCATGCCCACAGTGGCAAGAAATGTTGCAGTAAGAAAAGTTTAGCATCATATAATCTCTGTTAAAAATTCCCAGCTCAAATTTGTATGTTTTGTAGCTACGAGGGGTTTTTTACCTTTGTTTTTTGCAGCTCAGTATAAGAAAAAAATTTCACACTTCTTTTGACTTCACAGCAGTAATAAAGGACCTGCAGCTAGGTTTTAGCTGACAACTATGGTGTTGAGTCATGAGACAAAATAGCGTTCCCTTTGTTCTTTCATAGTTGGATGGAGTCTGCCCTGCCTCTTGCAGAAGTAAAAATGTATGTGTATTCCCACAGCAAGGCAACATGTTGGAATGTGAGCTTATTCACTAATTTGAGTCTTGCAGAAGTAAAAATGTATGTGTATTCCCACAGCAAGGCAACATGTTGGAATGTGAGCTTATTCACTAATTTGAGTCTTGCAGTTCTGACCACGCTGGGGTTGTATACAACACTGAAAAACTACAATCAGAACAAAAATTCAATGATTAAATAATTTACTTCCATATAGTCCCTTAAATCAAACTCACCACATTCTAATAGTTCAACCTATCTTTAATTGTTTAGTTAGAATTTGAAAAACATCTGAAATAAGACATGGATCTCAGCAAAACAGTTTTTAAGATTTCTTGGAAATTCTGAGTTTCTTAGTTGTTCTGAAGATTGGTACATTTTCATATTCATACCTAACCTTATAGAATCAGTTCTGAAGAACAAAACTGGAAGAGATCCCAGCCATGGCCTAAAGGATTGTCACCTTTGCAGTCCAGGTTGGGAGGGTGGAGCAAGTGAATTCATTGGGAAAAGTCTCATATCTCTCCCAGCAAAGTTAAGTGAAAAACAGTAACAACTTCTTAATGTAGGATATCCTAGTAAACTCTACCCTTGATTGATAAATGATAATTTTATCAGTCAGTACATAAGTATTAAAAAAAAAAAAGAAGGAAGTGTGAAAACAAATGTTAGAAACAAAACTATAAACAGTTGGTGTGTTACAGAAAATTCCGAGCCACCTTATAGTCTCTTACTCTTCTCTGTATTTTTCTGTAATTACGACAAATACCGCTTAGCTACCGAGGCAAAGTTAGGTTAATGGATGGGATAAAAATTGGGTTCATGAGATCCTTAAAATAAGAGTGGATAGTCAGACAAGATGATTTCTGTCAATGCCACTTTCCTTGCCTGCCTCCAAAATATCACTTGTGAGTAGCACTGATGAGGTAAAATCCTACGTAAAGTCCTTGTGTTTGTTTTCTCAGAAAATAATACTATGCCAAAAGTGAAATCAATCCAGTTTTATAGACCTTATTTTTTAAAGCTATTTCAGCTGCATATCTATTCCTTCTTATGTGAAAGGAGGAGATAAGCCCCAAACTCGCAGTCTGCAATTAGATGCAAACTTTCCCCTCCATTTTAGACAGCCAGTCAGTTTATCCACAGAGATTGGGATTAACTGTGACTTTCAGATCCAAGGTTTGCATTAACCCATCTCTGCTACACAGAGAAACCTAAAAATTGAAACACCAATCTGTGAGAACCCTAACCAGCTTCCTCACAGGACTTCAGCATGAAAAATGAGCTGTCTACTGGATCCCTTTGGGAAACAGCACACAGGGACCTAACTGAAGTCCTCCTGAAACCTCATGCCCATATGGGAGAACTGCAGTAGCAGTAGTTATTTTCAGTATTCAAAGAGGTGTAATGGAAAGTTTCTATTGGAGGTACCTCTGCTCACTACAGATGGGCTTTTCAATTTTGTGCGGAAGCTGAGAGGACCATTGTTTTGCAGCTATGGCTGCTGTTGTCTGATATGTTTATTCCACTTGAAAATCTCTGACCTTTGCATTCCCTGTGTCATAAAAAGAACAAAGCAGTGAAAATTGATTAATAAAAGTCTTCAGTTCTACCAGCAAAGTGGTTACAAGCACAGGGAATTTGGGTGACTTGAAGACTATGTCCTCTGAGACTATACACTTCTTCTTCCTAGTCTTTTGACCCACAGGAACCTACTCCTCTCTGTCTCCACTTAGTAGATTCACCTGGCCAGCTGGTAGCAAAATTATATTTCCATCTCTCATGCAATAGAAGGATAAAGTTAAGGGACTGTTGTAATTCCTTTGTAACATGAAAACCAGTGGTGAATCTGAACCACCTGAGTTCTGTCTCTGCAGGACAATGATAAATGTCTGCCTGAAGTGCAAAGATCAAGTGCTGGGAGAGGAAGGTCAGATGCTTTACATGACATCTAATGTGACTGTCGTTTCTCAGACTTGGTAGCCGATGGTAATGTGGCGGCAGGATGAACCAATCACTACGGTACCATGTCTGGCATTTAAATGGAGTGCAGTAATTCCAGCAGTGCCTAATGATTAGAGATCTAATTGCCGTTGTCTAATGAATTCCTCTGTGGCATATCATGTACATTCAAAAAAGTGTTAGGCTGAGTCTGGCAAGGAACTCTTACTAAAAAATGCATTTAAAAAAGATTAAATTCTCATTTTCTACCCCTAAATAGTCTTATGAATTAATAAAAGGTTCCATACAGGCTTATCTATAAATAATGGACGACTGTTTTGATGTTTTATTGGGAATTACCATTCTATATGTTCCAGTGTTTGTCTCTAGGGAAATACTGTTGTCTGTATTAAACTCCCCTCCAAGATCATGAGAATTATACAATTCAATTTTTTGTTTTAAAAATCATTATCAATTTCTTTTCTTTGAAGAGTATATCACCTTATGATTGTTTCAATGTACTAGTGACAGATATGAGATACAAAGCATCGTTTAAAGGAGTGGAAAATATAACTTGTTGGGAGACTGAAGACCTCAGTGTACTCCAGCTAAGGTGACTTGATCATTGCTCTTTTATTACCTCCAGGGGAACAGAAATTTGTTAATAGATTACTCCTTAGTTGATTTAACACAAGTCCTTACACCACCCAACGGTGTAATATCACTAGTGTACCTTTGATAAACCTCATCCACAAAATTAGATGTCCCTTTTTAAAAATGGATGGTAGTCAACCACTCAACAGATGGCCTTTCTGATCCTGGTGATGTTTAAATACAGCAGGAATTATTGTTTTCTAGAAAGATATGTTCTCTTTCAAAGAAATACAAACAGATTCAGGAAGTCCCATAGCCTGTGTAACACCAAAGAGTCCCACAGGCTGTGGTGCTGTAATTCCTCTCTGCTGGTGTAATCTAAGCATTTCCTCTTGGACTCAGATTTCAACACTCACATGTGCCACCTCCCCTTACAGAAAATTCTTGTCTCCAGCATCCTGATTTGGATTCATTCCTATTTCTGAAACCTTTAAAAATCATGCAGATAAGGTCTTGTCAGCAGAATGTCCACTGACATGGGTAAGTCCGCCTTCTTCATAAGTGGGGAGGTCTTCTAAATGCCTCTCCACGTCACTTGCTGATCTCCTCCTAAAGGTTAGATCAAAGTGAACAAATGTAGGCAGATAAAGTTGAACGCAAAGGGTATGAGCTTTTTTCAGAGCCTGTGATTGACAGCTAAGGCCTTGCACAGTGACAGTGTCACTTGAGAGACCCTACACTTTTTTTCCCAGGTTTTCTGCAGTCTCTGGTGTCACAGGGGGACAGCCCCCTGGGGTAATGCCAGGCTCCTCACTGTCAGGGGGCTAAGACCTGGACTAATTCATTGCGGTGCAGTTTAATTAAACTGCACCGGAGTTGTTTCCCTGGTAAAATAAGTGTGGGAAGAGAATGTGTGTCAAAAGAGACATGCCTCTTACTGTGTGTGCTTTATTGTTACACCACAGCTAATATATTGTGGGAATTCCCATGGAGTCAATGATAAACTATATTATCAAGCTCCATAAAATAGGCATTCTACTAGTGAGGGTTACTGTAGCCCACAATTCCATTAATCCTCCTAATTTATTATATTATAGCTGTATGTGAGGTCCCATAAATTTATTATACCCCTTTCATCTTGATAAAAATGCTTGTTTCTCCTCTCAAATAAAAACCCTTATTATTTGTTGTGTCTGTCTCTAAAAAATAAATGTATCAGCCACTTGCAAGAAAATATGATTATTGGCTGAGAAATGTAAACTGCACTTGACATGTCCTCTGCCATAAAATTAAAGAATTTTATTAAACCTTGCTTTCTGAGTACAAACACCAGTATATGAAGGACCATTGAATTTTTATTTGCTTTGATTTTAGGGCATTGCGTTCTCTTTTATTTATATATATATCTTTACAAGGTTTTTTAATTTAAAGCCACAAAACCTGCATCTGTCAGCTTTGCCTTTTATGAAGGAGGCAATTTTTGAGACTCAACATTACATGTCTCTTGGAAATTGATCTTGGTGGCAAATAAAATCATTCCCTCTTTTAGGGTATTTCACATGATTAAAATATTTACCTATAGGTTATGTTGCAGTAACATGTACTAAAACATTTTATATGTGATAATATATGTGCTACGTAGCATAAGTCTATATGATGAAAATAAACTTTTTCCTTGGAGCTTGTGTCCCTTGTGTCCCATCTTTCACTGGAACTTAAGAGGTGGGTTAGAAAGCTTGCTTCAGCCAGTCTAAAGACGGGAAGAAGTCCTTTGTGGTTCAAAGAAAAAAAAAAAAGATGATGATCTTGACTTAGTGGAGTCTCACAACGAGCAATGTCAGGCTTGGTACACAGGAAAGGCCATGCTGATTCAGCCCCAGGGTCCCTGTAGGACATTGTCTCTGATGGAAGCCATAAGCAGGTGCCCAAGTGAGAAAAGGATAAAATACATGACACGTTCCCCTGCTACTATCTCAGCCCCAGACTACGTTCACCTAAGAGGATTACTTGAGGGTGATGTGCCTTGTCTTATTTACTAATCCTCCATGGATCTGTCTTCTAAATATTTGTCCATTTTTCCCTTGAACCCATGTAAGCTTTTTAAATCCACAACATCCTTTGGCAAGGAGTTCCATGCAGGTAGTACATGTTGGAGTGCAGAAACTATCTCCTTGTATGGTTTTGCCCATGGTTCCTCATCACATCATCCAATAGCCCTAGATTTTGTGTATAGATGAAACAATGAACAGCCCTTCCCTATCCATTATTTCCATGCTTCTCCTTATTTTTTTCTCCTACTGTCCTCACTCGAAGTCTCCTCTGTTGCAAGCTGAAGAGTCCAAGCCTGCTCAGTCATTCCTCATACAGAAGCCACTCGTGGACCTGCATTTTAGGACCAGGACTTCCTCACCCTCCTTTATCTTTCTTCCTTTCTGCATTCAACTGCCAATTATCAAGGCATATTACAGGCTTTGTTATTTGATGGCTATCTACTAATCCAGCTGTCTTTATGAATACAGTGCCAGATAAGTGCTTACTGAGAGAAGCAAAAATATGTCAGGATAATCCCTCTTCTTATTCCTTGCAACGAGTAAGGCTACCAGGTTGGTCAATATTTGTGCTAAAAGGTGTTTTTGCCTGCATACTCAATGCTTTGCACAATGTTTGTACCAAGACATGCACTGCTGTGGTTTAAGACTTTTGTCAATAGCTTACTGAAAGAATCAGTACGCTTGTTGCGGGGGTCCCTTG
>VXAL01006947.1:3166-80342 GCA_013399475.1 Chauna torquata
ATAATTAAGGTAGTTTTAAAGTATATAGGATATATATATATATATTCTTATATACATATACAAGAAACCCACATCCGCTACTCAGAAACAGCACATTCTCAAAAGGTTAGCACTACAGGACACTGCCATACGAACAAATGTCTCCAAGGCTGTGAATTCCACAGGAGGCAGCTCTTTGACATTAGCAGTCATTGTGCCCGTTATGCTGTCATAGGAAGTGGGTGACCACCCTGCACAGACAGTAATTCTTTTTGTCACAGGTAGACAAATGAACAAACAAATTCTTCGAAATTAAAACACATAAGGAAGCTAAGAACTATACTGGATTTTTCAGTAAATGGAGTTCTCAGGAATATACATGATTAAATGCTAACTGGTAGAAGATACACTGAATTTTCAAGTTCAAACAATTCAGTTTCAATTTGTTGTTTAATGAGCTGTAACCAAGGCATTTCTCTTGAACCACCAGAAGAGTGATGTGAACTTACATAAGAATTATATTTGCAATTTCTTTTGCCACATACTTTTCTATTAAAAAAAATAAAAATTAGTTTCTTAGTTCCCTGAAATGGAAATGTACGGCCATTATATAATGATATACTTTAATTAATGTACTACTCTACACAGTAAACAAGACATTATTTCATAAAATACTACTAGAATAATTTTTTTCTGTATATAAATGTATCAGAATTCTTTCAAAGAAAAAAAGTACATTAAATATAATTACTATAAAACTTCTATACCCCTACAGCACTAATATTCAGCATCTCTTGCACAGTGTCTGTTGAAACAGCTAACACACTGCTGATGAAAAATTTTGACTGACAAAAGGATACACTGACCCCAGTTTGTATGTCTAAGAATAACAATATCTTAAACACTCAAAAGCAGACTCTTCCATCTTCTGAACAATCTAGTTTATTCCTCTAGCCAGCTCACGTACATCCGCACTTAGACAACCTGCTGGTTCCTGACTATGTTGTTTGGCTAAAAGGTGTACAGTTGCATTCTGAGCTAACCCTCCATTTAACAAGTTTGCATAGGATGAATCTCCCTGGAAAGCATTTCCAAACATACAAAAGGCAGGAAGGTCATCAGGAGTAGTCAGCATGGATTTATAAAAGAGAAATCATGCTCAGCCAACCTGATAGCCTTCCATGATGAGACAACTGGCTGAATGGATGAGGGCTGAACAGTATACATCTTTTACCTTGATTTAACAAGGCTTTCAACACTGTGTCCCATAAAACCCTTATCAACAAAATTTTGAAGTATGGGTTAGGTATGTGGACAGTGAGGTGGACTGAAAACTGCCCAAGCTGCCCCACCCAGGGGGCTGTGATCAGAGGCACAAAGTCCAGCTGGAGGCCACTCAGTAGCGGTTCACTTCAGGGCTTGACACTGGCACTAGTACTGTTTAACACCTTCATGAATGACCTGGATGATGGGAAATTGTGCACCCCCAGCAAGTCTGACGATAATACAAAACTGGGAGGAGTGGTGGGGCTCCTGGTGACTAACAAGATGAATGAGCTAGCAATACGTCCTTATGACAAAGAAGGCCAACATCATCCTGGGCTGCAGGAGCAGAAGCATTGCCAGCAGGTTGAGAGAGATGATTCCTCCCCTCTGCTCACCACTGGTGAGAGATATCTGGAGTGCTGGGTCCAGTTCTGGGTTCTCCAGCACAAAAGACATCGAAATGCTGGAGGGAGACCAGCAAAGGGCCAAGATCATGATGAAGTGACTGGCGCATCTGAAATATGAGAAACAGCTGAGAGAGCTCCGACTATCCAGCTTTAGAAGGAAAGGCTCAGTGGGACCTTATCAATGTATATAAATACCAGATGGGAAGAAGTAAAGAAGATGTAGTCAGGCTCTTCTCAGTGGTATCCAGTGAAACAAGAGGCAACGGGCATGAAACACAAGAATTTCCATTTAAAAGTGATAAAAAACTTGTTGATTGTGAGAGTGATCAAGCAGTGGTACAAGGTTGTGGAGTCTCCACCCTTGGGGATATTCAGCACATGACTGGACACAGCTCTGAGCAACCTGCTCTAGCTGAGCCTGCTTGTTAGATCTCCATGGGTACCTTTTAATGAATCTGTGAATTCATATTTACATTTGTGCCTTGTTTCAAGACAATTCCTGCCAGTAACTGGTACCAATTTCTATTAAATCACTGCTACTACCACCAAAACACAGCTAACAATATCTTTGATTTTACTTAAAAAACACTTGCACAAGCATGAAATCAATTGCATTTTCAAAGCGATGCAATGGCGTTTAGGACGCACTAAAGTGCTCTGTTGTTTACTTCATACAGGTTTCAACAGTTCAAAAAGAATATAATTCACAGATTAATTTACTTATTTTCAGGTCTTAAATGGATTAACTGTCATTTATTAGCTAAGGCTTCTAAGAGTTATAACTTTGATAACACTTACTTTGTCAGACACTTATGTGGCTATTGTGTTTGAGTCCTAAACAATACACTTGACTTCTTTAAGCTTATGGAAGCACAGAAACACCCACAACACTGGCTCAGTATCTCCAGGCATACTTATACCGCAGATCTTTTGACTGTATCCCAGCAGCTTAGGGAGCTGAGGCTATATTCATTTCCCCATGAAACTTGTACTGGTTTCCATTTCTCCAGTTGCTCAAGATCCCTTCTCCACAGAGCTACAACCTCAAGAATCTTGCAGTTTACATTTCAGCTTTTCAAGTGCATGTGCTGTTCGAACATACAGAGATTTTAGAAATAAATTCTGTAAGTTACTTAGCCTTCAATTCTACCAAAAGTATACATACCCAAGGAAAATAATAATACACAATCACTCTGCTTTAATTTCTCCACGAGCAAGGATCATACGGTCACGCTCTGCTAAAGCAATGCAGGATCTTTCTCCTCTCACCTGTTTCCAGCTTTTGCAGCAGAAATGGTTAGTTACGTAGCCTCCTATTTACAGTTACTGCCAAGATGGTCAAACTGTCCCTGCCAGTTGATGCAACGCCTGTTTACCAGCCTATTACAACTGATGAGCTTGATCAGCCTGGCTATCATTCGTCCACTACAAGACAATCTCCTATTCACAATCACAATGATCAAACCTTAATGAATCTTTGCCGTTAATCACCTCACTTTAGCATGTAATCCCAAAACAAATACATGAAAACCATAAAAGACAGACAAGTCATTATCAGCACTGAATCTACATGCTGACACAGATACACAATAAACTCCTGGTATTAAAGAAAATTCAGAAATTGTGTATGTATAGCTTTGAAAATCTGTGAGATTAAAATGATTCATAACTGATTACACCAAAGATTCCATAAGGATGAAATGTGAGTGAAGGCAAGACAAAAACAGGATTCTGAACAATTAAAATCTTATGAAAGGACAACATAATGCACACACATACATGTGTATTGGGGATATCAGAATTAAAATCAAACCTTCATATACTGGAAACATACACCCTTCCACACAAAATGACTCCTCTTGCTAAAAATAATCTAGATATTTACAGTTTTGAAAGTTCTTCCATACTATCTACTAAAACCATATAACAGAAACAAAGTTTGCAACAGCTGGACAGTTCTGCCTTCTTGACAGCATGCATATTCCAAGAAGGAAGACAGCTTTGAGTCATTACTCAGAGGTTTAAACAATGCTAAACGAATAGCACATTTCTTATTTTAGTCCCTATTCATTTTTACTTATCTCACTTTATAAATTAAGGACAGATACATATTTTAAAATATAACACTGAGTATACTCGCTAACTTGCCTTTGGCAAGCAAGAAAACTAATCAAAATCTGGAAAATTGTTTCTTTTCAAAATCTGAAGGAGTAAGAGACCTCTGAATTCCTGTTTGCTGAGTTACAGCACTCAGACAGATGTGACGGATTCCTGTTCAAACTTACATTATCTGAAGTCACAACACTGAACTCAGATTAAAGCATCAGCACTAAGCAAAGGGAACCAATACTCATTCAAGTGCTCTAGTTGGCAGCCTATTAGTACTCTAGGGTTATGGTCCCTCCTTCCTCCCCTTCACCTCGCACTTCTCTTCTGTCCCAACTGAAGGGCTCCAGAAATCTGTTTGACTTCAACAGGCAACAAAAATGAACACCCAATCTTTTGTATGTTTCCCATACAGAGTGCTTCTTTGCTGCTCCTGTGCCATCTCTTTCCCAGCCTCTTGTGCCTCTCTACCAAGGAAGAGACAATTGGTTTTGATGTTCCTGGGATCCACTACACAGGACAGTTTGCAGAATATAAAGCAGCCTTCCACAATCCTTTCTGTCCAGAAGTAGCAATATAACGGCTTGAGTACAGAAAGGTTAAAAAAAAAAAAAAAAAAAAATCACCTACATAATATATGCATTCTTAACCTAAGTTGAAGTAATATAAGCATCAGTTATAACTCAAATTTAAATTTATAGTTACATACTTAAGTCTATGGAAATCCACTCCTATGTATTTTAGCACATGATTTCCTTATTTTCTTAGCAAGTATAATTTACCTATTACATTCTGGAAGTCGCGAGCATTCTATAAACAATACCTGCAGCTATCACTAAAAAAAAAAAAGTAAAATGGGCCAAGTAAAAGAATGAAAAGATGAAATATGCTCTGAAGATACTGCTCTGCCCTTGGTAACTTGACAACTTCTCCATTCACAAGCATTTGAAGAGCAAAAAATTCTTTTTTTTCTGGTAGCAAGGCAGCGGATATTAGTACATGATGATTCTGCGGACGCCTTTTGAACAGATTACATTAAATAAAGCTTAACTCACTCTATGTTGAGCTAATTTTAACAAGTATTACTAATTTATCTGTGCAGATTAAAGAAATTTTGCCTACTTCTCATCAGACATAGTTCTACCCTACATTGAGTTCCACTATGCAAGAAGTGTGAACAAGTCTTCTGTTAGGATGAAAAAAATAACGGTGGTATATATTGTACTTAACAACTTTACTAACTAATGAGATTTCATTAGACATTAGTCATTATTCCCCACTTTTCATGCAGGCAAAAGTCACTGATTCAACCATAATTCAGAGACAGAAATTAAACAGGAATGTAGTCTGCTTTAGGTGCAATAAAGCAGTTTTTCAATGTTACCTTTCTTCCCAAAGAACACACTAAAAATAGATATATAATTACGATTGTTCTTTTTTAGGCTCTTTCTTCTATTTGGTTACAAGATTTTTAGACAGATGGTGAAACAAATATTTTTTATTATTATTATTTTTGTAGTTATTAACACTGGCAACTGAAATTTGCCTAAATGATCTTTCAAAAATATTTCTGTATTCTTTCTACTTTACCATTTTCTAGTAGGAATTTTGTAGCAATAGGTCACAGGGAATCTTCAAATTTAAAGCCTGAGCCTCTACTAAGTGAAGAATACACGGATTTTGTAATGTTGGTACTTAGGGAACTTGATATATGGATATTGATGACTCCGAAAAATCCCACCACCTAAGTAATTTATTAAAGAGTGTGGACTTAATGTGGTATTTTGGGGCATTTCTTAGTATATTTTAAGAAAATAAGGAGACAGCAAAGAATTAAGGTTAAAGTAACCCTCCCGGGCTGTATGCATTAAATGCATACAGAATTTATAACATAAAAGCAATAAATCTGTAAATACAAAAGAAAAGCAAGACTTTGTCTTTCAGAATGACACTCTTACATTGCTAATTAAGCTCTGGAAACATTCAAACTGATATTACTTCAAATAGTATGCAGTTTCATTAAAAATAAAGCACATCCTCAGCCCTCAAATCTATCAACGAAACGTTAGAAAAAGAACAGAAATCTTTTAATCCCTTGAGCTTGCTTAATGGTTCAGATGAAATAAAACCTATGCTGTTCTGGGATTCTCAGTTAAAAAGCAGCCAGAAAATTAGACTGTAAAAAACCATATTAGAAACAAGAAAATAATGGAGCCTGTTACATCGTTTGGGAGCTTCATAAGCCTCTAACCCTCATCCCACACTCCAGTTTCTGCTCTTTTCCCGTGTTCCCGACGATGTGGAGCAAGAGACAGCAACACTGTGCCAGTGGCTGGCATGGAGGTGTGAACTGTCTATCTGGCTGTTGCCACAATGAATATATAATGTCAGCAACATTCTGCTTGCCTCTAGCATACCAATTTGGTCTCTCCTCCAACCAGCCATCCATTTTAAAACCTACTGGAGGGTATTTTTGACCTTCCACTTCTCTATCCATGTGATTTCAAACGGGCTATCATTTTCGAAAGTTACTAGTAGGGAAAACACTGACCAGCAAGACAAAGAGCACACTCTTATGAGCCTTGTTTACACAGGAAACCAGGATAAAAATCTTTACACAAGAATTATTTGTTTAGAATTCATTTACCAGAAAGTGTTAGACTTTTCTTTAATAATGGTTATTAATAATGGTTAATAATTCTTATACAAGCAAAATAATTCTTTCATGAATTGCACAATTCAGTACACCCTGTGACTATGAAAATTGCACCTTAGGGTTTTTTTTCACCAGTTTACAACTTTCATGCCAATTTACAGCTCTCTTCCCCAAGTGATTGGTGCATTTGGCAACATAGGACAAAGGCAAATTATTAAACAGGTATCCTCAAATTATGAGGTATTAAAAATAAAACAGTATTTTTGCCTTTGAATTCACATCACCCTTGCACTTCGCCTGTTTAGTCCATTCTAACTTCCACTCCTAAGTCATCAACGTCAATTGAAAATGTTCACTTATATACAGAGAGCATTAATATCCTTTTTCTTTTCTTTTCTTACTGCCACATTACTTCCTTTATTAATGTGATGGTTGTCACTCATCTCTCTTGCTTATGCTGCACTATTTCTCCTATCTTCAAGTCTTGGCAATTTGTTACATGTTATTCCAATTGACTCTGTAAGCCTCACCTCAAGCCCTGGTTTTGCCCTTAACCTCTTCACAATCTTGTTCATGCTTCTTTCTGCTCTCCTAAACCTTATTTTCTCTGTTAGGACCATCAGCTAGCTTCCCTGCGGCAAGTTTATTTTTATATTGCAGTATTTCAGTAATGTTTTGCAGAGCTTTGGCTGAAAAACATTCTGAACGACAGTGTGACATAAAATAGAGCCAGGAGTATTTGCAACACATCTGACTGCATGCACCACAAATGTTAACAAAATCAAAAGCAAAAAGCAAAAGAGATGCACGGTTTTTGTTTGTTTCTTTTTCTTTTTTTAAAAAGAGGCTCAGAAAAGGGGAAAAAATAATGAAAACAAAGCCAAAATATTTCAGTATCTGGGAAAGAATGATTGTAATACAGCACCCACACGCAGTGCAGAGGATGGAGACTGAGAAACAAACAAACTGCAGTTGGCCCACTAGGTATTCTGAAACCCAGAACACTTTGGTGAACGACGCTGGAAAAGCGAAAAATGCCTGCTGCATATAACATGGTACTCAGTGAGAGCAATGTGCAACCTACTAGCTCCAGTAGAGGTTTGATGGGTCTGTGGAGCAAAGATCTCCAAGGAAGAGTGCTACACGAACTCCTCCCGTTTTTCTTTGCTGTCCACGAGGCTTGCATGTCAGACTGGAAGCCTGAAGGTGCAATTTTTTCCACCCGTGGATTGAATGTATATTTCCTAGATTTACTTCTTCATGGCTGCCTAAAAGTCACTCTCTGATTCACTGGTCAGCATGATCCCTCTGGATCCGTAAATGCTTTTATCCATCCCAATGCCAGTTCCTTACAGAAAAAGGCAATAATAATGCATCTGCTTGCTCCGGTCCACATCTAAGCTAACCCACCTGCTGCTGCCACATCAGCAAGGAGACAGGGAACTGAGAGACCACAGTAATTGCTGAGAAGCAGGGACACTTGCAGCTACTTGCAGAATATTCCTCCCCCTTACTGCTTGTTCACACCACCGAGTCCTCTGGCAAAAGCAAATTTCCCAGACTACTTCCTAGGTGTTTACCCCCTCTTTCCCTGCACAGGGGATGGCTGTTACTGCTGAAGTGAGGACAGACTCACACCAGACCTGCAGAGACCGGACTACCATTAGGAGTATGTCCTCTGATTGACCGACACACGCAAACCCTGCTCCCTCTCCTCCTGCCAAGGATAAGCAGTCACAGCATGACTTGCTGCTACTTGTTTAGCTACTTCTTTATCCAGTTCCAAAAGACTAATGCATTAAAGAACAGCTTTTTCAGTTTTGTTAATATTTTCTAGCATGAGTTCCATAATGAATGCTTTATTGAACACCAGACAGATAGAAGCTACCAAAACAGCTATAAACATGGTTTATTTTACAAAGAATGCTGTTACGTTGTTCTGCCACAATTCAGCTCTGGTAAAATTGTATTGCATTTTATATTATTATTATATTATTATCTCTAAATCTTTAATTATTCTTTTAACTTTGTTCTACGGCTTTGTATGTTATTGAGATAAACTGCTACCCAGATAACTTCCTTTTAACTTTCACTCTCAATTATAGAGCATGTTATATTAGAAATTCTACAGTCACAATAACACCTTCTCCAAGTGTTTTATTCTAAACTTATAATTACACCCTTTTTCCTTCAGTTTAATGGGATAAAGATTTATCTTGTCTTTCCCATTTTGAATGCCCTATATTCTCTTGCGTTAGATAATACATAAACACACCTCCTTGATCAGATAAAATAAATATAACAGATCATATTGTGCATGTGTGTTTTTTGTTGCTGTTTTGTTTGTTTTTACGGAAAACAAAATAAAACACCCCAAAAACTAAAGCACAAACTGGATAACCTTAGAAGAATTCAGGGCTGTAAATCACAGCCAGATTTAATTCTGATTCTACCTCGACATGGTAATAACCATCTCCACGTGCTAAAACCAAGCATCTTGCTTATAGTACCTCAGCCCAATCACTTCCACAGAAAAGACAGTATTTTCCTTAACGGCACACAAACACGCAAGTCATCAGTTCATCTGAAGACTACACACAAGCAACTGATCTATAAAGAAATCCAGCTAACTACTTAAGACACTTGGGATCCTGCTGGCACCTGAGTTTTCATGAATAAATTTACTTCAAGCAATGCTACACTGGCAGAGGTCAATATTTGAACATCTGCACCTCCTTAGGATTCATGACGCAGTCATCTACATATCTAAATCATCCAAGAGTCTGGGACTAGTAAACATTGTCAACAGAAAGACAGTATCAGCCCCAGTTAAACAAACAATATTCACAAGAGCTCCTGCCCTGTTTGCTGATGTTGCTGCTGCCCGTTTTTTTTAATACCTAGCGTAAACATTCTATTGATTATTTAGAAGCAGCTCTAGGTGCAAAGTCTTCCTTGCCTGTGAGATCCATATTAATACTTCTCTCGATTCCCCCTTCTTAACTAATGCTGGTCAGAAGCCTACAAGTGGGCAGAACCACTATCTGCCTGCTGATGCTGAGTGCCTATGCCATGTTAAGGAATGCAGAAGACACTGAGCAGCAAGAGTGAGCTCAGCCAGAGCAGAACAGTTATGGAATCAGATTTTTAATCAAAGGACCGCTTAGAAAAAGCCACTGCATAGATTACATAAAACAGGTATTTTTCAGGTTTTAGGTTTTTAAAACTAAAGAGTGAGCTGATCGTCCTTAAGGAATTTCAGGGATGTAAATCAAAGTCTCACTTAAGTGTCTAAGATTCACAGACCTGGAAATGAAAATGGATTTCAGATGTTTATTTCTCAATTCCTCCCTCTCCTTCCCTCTCCCCACAATATGCAAGCAACTTTGAATACCACTTAAAAGTGCCAAGTATGTGGCATGCATTGCATAGAGAGAACAGATAGCGTGTTTAGGGTTGTGGCTTTCACTGCAGAAGCTGAGCACTGAAAAGGTTATGCAAGGAGTGTCTTTAGAAGTGGCTGTAGAGAACAGGCTCTATAGAGCTTACTTTTCATTTCTATCCTATCACTGTAACACAAACACACACCCTATATTTCCTAGAGAAGCATGACAAATTTAAGCAATAAGAAAAGGTTCATTAGTAAACAGGCAAAAGAACAGAGAAACTCTAATGTTCTTGTTACTAAAGTACGTATACACATTTTAAGTAATGGTTGAGGACTACTATCAAAAACCTAATGCAAATTTACAGCATTACAGGCAAGTTGGAAACCACCAAGAAATCCTCTTTGCCCTAACGGAAGAAAAAAAAAAATCCAGCTAACTTCATCCTGTAACTAACTCTTCAACAACTGTAGCTTTAGTTCATGATGTGTATCAGCTGAGGATGGCTGAAGATGGCTGAGGACGGAAGGTGGACAAAAGTCTCAGGCAGACAGAATTTTCTTTCATTCATTCCTGTCTAGTTACTCTATGATCCACTTTACTGAAGTAAATGAGAGTCAGTCAATTTGGTGATTGCTTTACACTGCAGTGATTTACCAGACAATGGATTCTGATTACCATTTGACTTAAATAGCTCTCCACATAGGACAACAGATTGCTGAGAAAATTTAATTCAACAATCAAGAGATTCAAACATTGACTCTTACTAGACCATAAAATCCTAGCAACACATCTCTCTCAAGAGCCATGACACTCTCCTTTGAACTCAATTAATTTCAGAAACCTGAAGCTCACTAGTTTTATACTTGAGAGCCACTGGTGACATAAGTAACTATTTTTAAATATTATTTGTCCCTGAACTGGCAAGACTCTTGTAAACTGATGACTCAAGTATTGTCCTGGCAGTTGCTGACAAAACATGCTGCAAACTGTACATGTCTGGGGGCACTTACTGTCACCCACAGCTAGTTGGAGCACTGTTGCATGCATTAAAACCTTCAGAATGTGTAAGATCACTCTCTTCTGGGCAATTTCAGTCATTAATGAATCATACCAGTTGTATCCTAGATAAGAAAAGATTTGAAACCCTGGTTCTGGTTAATTTGTACTTTTTCAAATGCACAAAGACACTTCCATATATTTCATAACATAATTGCCCATAAGATTCAAACATCTCCCTTTTTCTGCTTTTCACTGTACTACATTTCAACCTGACATTTTCATTAAGGTTTGTGACTCCTTTCTCACAAAAATGTTAAGCTACTACCAAGAATTCTTGCATTTGCTTTTATACTAAATGTACGAGTAGTAATATTTGAGCTTTTGCAAAATTCTTCATGAAGACTTTTAGATGGACCACAGAGAAAATTAAAATGGCCAGTGAAGTCCCAAATAGGATAAAGTTTCTAGAAACTGTCCATGTCTCAGCATCCATTCAGATACTCTTAACACAAAATACTTCAAAACAACTACCCTAGAGGTACGGTAGCCAATTTCCAAGGTGCAAGGGGAAAAAAAAAAAAAGAAAAAAAAAAGAGGGAGGAAATAGCACATAACATCTTTTGTTTTGTTAAATGGTGCAGGAAATTCATGAGTCTTGACAGCATCTTCTGAAGTCAGTATTGATGTGTTAAATATAGCAAATAAGACGCAAACAATCACGGTTCATTGAAACACAGCTCCTTTCCTTCTGGGTCTTGTTTGAAAGAGATTAGAAGAGCTGGGAGGCAGATTGATGAGGTATTTGTTGGACAGAAACCAGGCACCAGAAAACAGTATTGCCTGAGAACCCTACACAGCTCAACTTTAGTTTAGAATCCTTAAAGCATGTAGCATTGTCTTCTATTCCATTGTTTTGATTCACTCCTTAAAACAAGAGGTCCAACAAACAGAAACAGGTGTCCATAAAGAACCCACAGTGAAGGACAGGGTCTTCTGGCACACAATTGATGCATTGGCTTCACTCTGAATTACACTATCAGCTGCACCTAAAAGTACAACCAGCAGACTGAACTTCCGTCAAGATGCAGATAAACTAGTGTGCACCACTAGGGATCACATCTCATCAACCCTATGTAATGCACCCTGTGACTGTAGTTGGCCATTACAGCTTTGAATACAGCTGACCTGAACTGAAGGAATCCAGATGAAAAAAGAATTTTCTTCTCTCTCCAAAGCTGTGCACCACATTCTAAACTGCTTACCAAAAATTGTTTTGAAGATTTACACAGCCGTATGTATATACAAGGGATGAAAATAAGACACGTATGAAGTAACTTAATTTCTGATATAGGGATTTGACTTTTAAAGCTAATTCCATACACTATGAAATTATAGGCAGCTCAAATTCACTACAGCAGATTTGCAGGCAGGCTCCAGGATGTGGCCCATGTAAAAGGAATTTAGCATCCTCTCAGAAGTGCCCTATTCCAACGAGCTACGCAAAACCTTTATAGAAACATGAAACACATTAACGCTATTCTGAACAGTGCAGAGGGGTGGGGAACCCCCAGTGCCTCTGACCGTTACATTTTTCTGAAACAGGAGAAAGGATCTCTGGTTCCAATGCATCCTGGACAACAGAGAAGCATATTGGAGCTGGACAGATCAAAATGCAGGAAAGATGCACATTCACTACAACCCTGAGGACGTGGATGGAGATAGCTGTTGTCAGTTCCCAAACAGGCAGATTAAGTAGAACAAACATTCCTTTGCTTCCTTTCTGACCCAGAAGAGACCAAGTTTCTACTCCACTGGGGCTGTGATTACATAGCACAGCTTCCAAGGAAATTTGCCGCAGGACCAATGATGGCTGTTTTGTCAGGTACTAAAGAACGGTCCATTTGAAAAGCAGAGCTGGTGGCTCCAGAAACTGAATCCAGTCTCATAGAGGTTTCGTATGACAGCACTACATATCTCTCTTTGCTTCAAAACAGGACTTGCAAAGAACCTGTATAAATAGGACAGTGCTTCTACTGATAGCTGAGTGACTCTTCACATGAATGAAGAATTTGCACATCGAGAGATAATGCACCAATGGCAACACACCCATATGAACCTCCAAGAGTCTCAGTATTAAGGATTTAAAAATTGGTTACAAGCAAAGTGCTTGTTTCCAAAGATAGCAGTTGACTATCACAGATTTTGCAACATGGGAGCTCATCTGTACCAGAATTAGACACAGGAACCTCATAAGCTTTTCTGCGTCAGCCATACAGGGCTGCAAGATCATGCCAGCAGGAGGTGCAGAGACAAGTCTTCTAGCAGATGGATTTATCCTCAGCGCATTCATGCTTCACCCTTCACAGCAGTGACTTAAGATCCCTTCTACATACTTCCAGAAGGTTCCTTCCAAAAGATTATGTTTGTCAGTTGTATGCAGACTCCTGAGCTGCTCTTCGAATATGGAGAAGAGAAAAATAAAAAAGGGAAACTCAAAAGGTTACTTTTATTTGTAGTTCTTTGATGTTACATGGTTTTATATTTTAAGTAATATTTCTGTTTATTCTACCTCTCTATCTTAAATGAGAGATGTATTTTTTTTGCTACTTATGTCAGTTTGGAATTTCAGGTCAAAAATTCTATCCAAAGTGCACAGCTTTAGGCAACCAAATCCAGGCAGAGAATCTCTGAGTAAATGTCTTTCTGGTTCCTACAGTACTTCCAGTGCTTTATAATTAGAAACATCTCAAACAATGGGACTCGGCAGTTACAGCAAGTAATTCTGCTGCTGTTTTTCTTTCTTTACATCTAGTGTAGAGCTAATTATCTCTTCCCCAATTCTCAAAGGTTTTTAAAGTTGTTTAATTTGCTCTGCAAAATGCTGGGACTGCTTTTGAAGATGAGGCATGAGGCATTCAGTGTAACCCACAGCCATTTCATTCTTTGTTCACTTTTTGAAGGTGTTTCTCACAACCCTTTGTCCTCCTTGACAGATCCTGACAGTTTTATAGGTGAGGACAGCAAAAGGAAAGTTGCGTCAAATACTATAGGTGCACTGGTGGCTGGCTGTACAAATACTTTTTGACAGTTAGTAGGGTTAGATTCAACAAAGTTCCTAATGTTTTTATACTGCAGGCATTTAAGCATCCTCCTAGAACCACACTTCATAGTTTGCCACTCTTTTCAGATGACAGTCTTATAATTAATGGCAATTTTATTTTAAACCTGTAATTTTCATATTTCAATCACCACTTGAGTAAACAATGATGATTAAAACTGAAGAATAAAGCATCTGTGGGAGATATCCGCTACACAGCACATCAGGAATTAGTTGCACAATTTCCACTACTAATTTGGAATTCTACTTATTTATCTTCATTTTCACGTCAGTTTAAGAAAACCAAATCTGCGGAAAAAATACATTTTTTTTCAATAAATCTTTATAAACATTGCAATTACCACACATATTTTCCCTTTTTCCTAGAAATCCAGAAACTACCAGGATTATCCCTTAACAATTTTTAAACTCTTTGAAAGCTGTTTGACTCATGTATTTATTGGCTGTTGATATGAATGACCACTCAGTCAATATTGTGGTGGAAGCAAGATATAAAGCATCTCATAAAAAGCCGTCTGTTTCAGTGAAGTTATTCAAAGAAAAGATGCCACTTGCAAATTATGTGGACATACTCCACCCTTCTTGAATGATTTCTAAAAGCACTCTGCAGACTTGAAATATCCCCTATCTGTCTGGATATTTTCTCTCATTTAAGCTGCAACATCTCTCAAACTTCTCTTTTCCTTCTGTCCTCACCCTAGATTCCTCCAATTAACAAGTGATCACTCTCTGGATAGCCTCTCAGTTGTGCTCCTACAATTAACATTAATTTATATTATTTACAAAATTCCTATTTGAGTAGAGGAAGGGAACAAGTGAAAACAATGGATATCATCAGCTGTGAAGAAGTCCTCATTGAATGTCTGCTCAAGTTTTCTTTGCTCTGTACCCTGTGATCACACAAAAAATAACAGGAGTCACACCTGCATGACTCTATGTTTGATATCTCACAAACACTATGTATGCTCACATCCTTTCAAAATAGAGGCCAGGGACACTTCTAAGGAAAAACTATGTATCATAGCATGGTTACACTGAAATATAAAGCACCCTGGTATTAGAGATACAAGGTTCTAGTCCTGGAAAAGCTTGAGTATTAACAGTTTCCTTCTGAAAGCTTTAGTTTTCCTACCTCTAACCAAAGTACAGGGACATCCTTGCCCCCTCCCCCCCTTTAATTTGGTAATGATATTTTTTTGATATTTACACTCTGAGGTAAATACTTAATACACAGTGAGTGGGATTCATTCTAAGACAAATGAATACTTATGTCCACAGGTGTAGCAGATGTCTAAGCTCTCATTTTGCTCAAGGCAGCTTGAGAGCTCATCCTAAAACAGGCATCCAGTAACCACTTGGCATTATTTAGGTTCCATGGATTATAAGGATATGATTGTCATTTACCATCACAGGAGTGTAGTTACGTATATGTGGACACCTCATTGAAATGTTTAAGCCTCAAACTAACAATTCCACCACCATGTCTGATTCAAGTTACTCTAAAAGACAGAATGGAAACCAAAAATCCTAAGACAGACAATGAAATTAATTACTTATGGGAAGTCCTGTGATGAGAGACCAGAGATATTTTGACTGGATGAGGAAACTAGCAAAAAGATGCATAGAACAATGCATTTTGTCTGATGAATACAGACAAAACGCAACTCAGTCCTACTTGCTGTATGTACCAAGGACATGCCATTCCTCTGTTCTTTACTCATTTGCTGATTTATTTTTAAAACCCAAATTTGCAAATGTCTAGAGAGTGACAGAGATTATTTGAAGCAAACCAACATATTTAATCTAGGTGTACTAAAAAGAAGAAAAAAATTACATAGTCATTACTTTGTGAATATCTACATTATATCCTCATGTAGCAAGAGAAAGAACACCTTTTCCTCTCGTATCTTCTATAAATTTGTTTTAATCTGACTTTTTAACAGTTTTTGAAAGTCCTGTACTCAGGATTAGACCGGAAGAACTTGCATGCATGAGCAAGAACTTTTTCAAATGCTTTGCAGCATTTATTGGCCATATCACAAAAAAGAACAATTACAAAACTATCCTGTTAGAAGTACTCTTCAAAATGTAATAAGACAATATTTTAAAAAGCATAAAAACAGAAGAGTATTACATTATACTGAAGTTGTATAGAAAAGATGGAAGATGTTTTAAACTTACCCTATTGACGTTGCTGTTTCTTAAAATAATCTGAATTAGATTTTTCTTAAATTCTTCCACCTTCTTGTAACACTTCTTCAGAACGTGATTAGATAATTTAGCGTCAGTTATTAATCTGACCAAAACACAAACTGCCTCAGTAAGAACATTTGAAACAGGAAATTTAGGACTGTTGTAAAAAACAGTCAGTCCATCAAGCAACTGAGACACTGAAGTGCATATGGTGAAAGAATCATTATCAAGCTCTGTGAAGTCTGCTTGCAGAATTCCTCCTTCTGACAATTTTCTTATTTCAAGCAGATGTTGAAAAAACTGCACTGGAGCAGTCAGAGATTCCTCCTTGCTAGCACAGCACAGATTCGATGGGGGAACTATTTCCAACCAATCTTTAGATGTGTCAACATTATGCTCAGATTGATGAAAATCAGAAGCTATGCCTAAAGAATCGAATGCATAGTCATTAGACACATCACATCCAGAGTCTTCTAACTGGCTTGAGTAACTCACAGGATTTATACGTTCTTGATCCAGAGGAGTTTCAGCAAAGGCAACTGGTTTTCCTGAAACACAATATGAAAGTTAAATTTATGTAATACTTAAAGACATGTTTATAAAAGATGTCTTCTTTCCTTCCTCCTTTTGCTCCCATGCAAAGATCACATCATACATATGTATGCTTGCTGCCCAAGAACTTCCCATGACTGGAATTTAGCTGCTGTGGAAGGTGATGTTTTTAAAGTCAAGTCAAAACTTTTCGAAGGTAACATGTATTTGTATTTGTGAACCAGATGTTTCATGCAGATAGTAGTATGAACAGCAATTCTGAGTTTAAAATTCCTGATGGTTTAAAGTTTTCACATGGACAACTTAAGTGGACATCACACAGACAATTCAAGTGGATATCTGCACTACTATTAATACCCAGGGACGGAAACGTATGTAAATTTCTGCCTCCCAAAACATCTCACTACTTTTATTCTCAAGAACTCAGATTGCTTTTAAAAAAAACAGTAAAGGTTTGTTACTGTAACTCCATCAAATAAGATTTTCTCCTTTAACTGTACTCTTTTTCCCCAGGCCAGGTAAGGAATTCTAACAAAGTTTAACAGAACAGTACACTTGAGCTTTTTATTATTTAACAAAGAAAAATACACAAAATCAAAAAAACTTGAGTCATCGCCTATCTCATACTATCTTCTTCAAAAATACACAAACTATACTACAGATGTTATATATTACATTTGCACTACTACAAAATTATTTTCATACACCAGTGTACAAACTCTATGATCCTATTTCATGCTAGACACATTTAAGTTGGTGCCTCAGGGCATAGGAACAGATGACAACAGATTCCCACCATGCTACACGCTGCCTATGGCAAAATATTACGGTCAAAACAGGCATGAGACATTAGCAGTGAAGTGGAAGAACAACACACGTGAACATCTCAGTTCCACGAAGCAAGGCTAGAGCCCCATATGCCCAATGCCCGTCTGTGCCCCACTTACTGGGGCACAGTCACACACTGCTTGTCCACTTGCTCTTAAAATACATGTATATACTGCTTGTAATTTCCACAAGAAACCAAAGCAATACTATATGTCTCTGTGTGTATATTCTCAAAAGAAAAAAAAAGTTATACATGGTTTGGCATAGTGGCAAATAAACTTTATAAACACTATATTCCATGACAAGTTAAAAAAAAAAGGTATTTTTAACATAGAAAACATCCCACAGCAGCAATCTACAGTATTCTATACACTAATAAAAGACTATTTTTAAAAAGTTTATACAGATTTCATTAAATATACAATTTCAAATTGAATCCTGACCATTACTTCAGTCACTGAAAACATACTCTGGTATTGAGTTTTAATCTCAATAGCACTACCCTGATTGGATGAAAAAAAAAAAAAGTTAAGAATAGAACAGTTCAGTTGGAAGGGACCTTCAAAGATCATCTAGTTCAACTGCCTGACCACTTCAGGGCTAACCACAAGTTACAGCGTACGACTGAGGGCATTGTCCAAATATCTCTTAAACACTGACAGGCCTCACAGTAAAGACATTTTTCCTGTATTCAGTCTGAATATTTTTGTTTAGGTAGTTATTCAGTTTCATGCCTTTAACCTTCAGACATAGTAAAAACCGAGCAGGACTGGTACCAATTGACTCACGATGAAAGGGCTAACTACAGGGAGATCAACTGACATTTCCAGGAGGTAGGAGAAGGAGGGCTTGTAAGGCCAACCTAGCATTTTAGATATTAACACAGCTCCCAGATGCCCTGCAAATCAAACCTGGAAAGCAAGCAAACAAGCAAAGCACACTTGCCATGGCCTGACTAACAAAAACAGGCATCAATCTTTCATGTCTTCTCTCCCTAGTGCTCTGAGCAAAGGACACTCCAGAAAAAAAAACTTGAAAATTGTTTTTGCTGCTGCTTAAGAAATATAAGCCCTTCTGGGGAACACATCTATTCCTGTGAGTGTCACTACACGGATGTTTTTTTAGTTCTTAATCCCATGGGACAATATGGGAATTGCTCATAGGGATATAAGTCCAGGAGCCAAAAGAAGCAAAGCACAGAAGTATGTGCAAAAAACATGTGTGTTTGCTGAATAGCTTGAAGGAAAAAAATAACAAGGTGCAGAAAAGGAAGAAGAAAGAGAAAAAAAGGGAAGAAAAGAATGATACATAAATATCTACAAGAACCAAACTTAAAACTATTCCAAAATCAAAGAGGTAGCATATACAATGAAATACTCCTAGCAGTAGGAGACAATATTGCATTTGTGCTTAGGTTCCTACTCACTGAAATACCAAACTCTTCTCCCATCAACAGCTTCCAGAAAACCCTGTTACAGTAATTCCCCAATAGCAACATATTTCCAGTTCAATTAATAATACAAAATGCTTTTAAAATGTTCAGTGATTTATATGTTCTAGTTACGTGGAGAAGAAGGGGAAGCTATCTTTTAAAAAATAAACAAATAAATCGCCCAACAGGAAATATTCATGGCTTCCCTCAAAATGTCTAAAACCACCTTACCATTTGTTTCTTGAAAGGAAGTAAACTTCCTTTGCACCATGTGGTTATCAAATATAAAATAAAAGGAATGGTGTTAAGCCTGTCTCACACTAACAATACTCTCTTGAAGGTAATTTCAAGAAAATTTGACTATAAAAATACTAAAACAAGAAATAATAATAAAAAAATGACTGCACATTATACACTAATCACAAAATTTTACAACGCCTTTACATAGGTAATGAGATATTTGTTTATGAGCAATTTTACAGGCTCCTTAAAAATGTCGCATCTGATTCATGATATTTTTAAACTTTTAATTCCCATTAGGACTTCAGCTCCTCAGCACATTAAGATTCTGAGCTGAAAATCACAATTGTGTGCTCAACAAACAAAGCAAGATGCAGTCACAAAAAAAGCCTTGGGGTGCAAAGGCTGAAGAACTGGCTTTCTCCTACAACTATCCACCACTGTGGAAAGAGTCTGGCCTGAAAATTAGCAGTTGTTCAAGGAACAAGGGAGTGTCTTGTGTACTGTGTACAGTATGTAAGGAGGGTTGTAGGCACCCCTGTGAAACACGTCGTAACTCAAAGGCAAACACTGCTCCGGGACCACAGGGCACAGAGGCTTTTATCACAGGAGATGCCAATCAGTCTTACGGTTAGAGAACGTGGAGTCTTCAGCTACTCTTGAGGAAGGAGAGCTCTCACAAACACTAAGCCCACCCCACCTCCAAAATGAATTCTGTCACTTCTGAATAGTTACCCTAACTCAGACACCAAGACTCAGTTCACAGACAAGAAAGGGAGGAGCAGCAGCCAGTTGCTTCATCAAGACAGCAAAAACATGTCTCCAGAGTGCCTGCTACCAGCACTATGGTCATAAGGATTCTCAGGGCTGTGAAGAGACAAGGGAATGAATGTTCATGGTCCTACCCAAAGCAAAATAAGAGAGGCAGCATTTGTAATACACATGTAGTGCGAGGGGTGGTGGTGGAAGACATTTTCTCAGATACCTGCACTACTAGCTGCTGCAGACCAGACAGTGTTTTAATGAGGAAGGCAACATCCGGCATATATGGTTTAAATTGAAGAACTGAAGAAAGGTCCTCAACTGACGAAACTGCTGTGGAATCACAGGACTGCAGAATTAAGTTCTGCAGAACTTAATACACCTACGGTTATAACACCAACAAGGATCCTAATATAGAAAACAGGCTTGAAGGTGGCAGATGTAAGAAACAAAGTGCAGAGACTATCTGAATTTTGCAAGGAAAAAAATAGTCCGGTATCAAGCATTTGGCACTGTTTATATTCCCTTGCTTTGTGAGCACACATAGATTAGCAGAAAACCCTCTTCAAACTCAATTACCATTAATAGATTCGGTTCCACTTCAAAAAAAAAAAAAAAAAGTCCATTAAAAATGAGACTAATGATAATATTCAGAATCTTAGAAACCTCTTTGATGATACTGCATTCTGCTTTCCAAGTACATTTTTAGTCAATAACTTCTAAAAGGAAAGGAAATATGTGAAATGATTCATATTTCTTCCCATCGTGTTCACTTCTCCACCTCTGTATTTTTCAGGACTCTTATTTTTATTTAATCTTCATTGACTGATTTGTTACAGG
Organism: Chauna torquata; assembly: GCA_013399475.1. Lineage (NCBI taxonomy): Eukaryota > Metazoa > Chordata > Aves > Anseriformes > Anhimidae > Chauna > Chauna torquata. The sequence goes on from VXAL01006947.1 coordinate 23,934, forward strand.
TGCATTTTTCAAGAACAATGAATCAAGTTTGTTCTCCTCACACATATTAAGTTTTCTTTACTTTTTCTTTGTAAGCTTGTTTGAGTGAGCCTGTCTCTATTCCGCTGTTTTCACTACTATATAAGCTGTCTGAGAAAAAACAACTCTGTTCTCCCTCATAAATTTCTGTCTGTTTAGCACACTATTGCTGTCCTTATCTGGAATCAAGGTATACTTCTGTATATATCAAAGCAAATAAATTTTGCCCAGATCTCTCACATACTCAAGCTGTTATTATTTGAACATTTTGAAATAATAATGAAAAACAATAAAAAGCTTCCAGGATTGTCCAAAGGAATAATTTTTAGAAGCTCTGTATCCCACACTTTGCTCCTGCATTTCTGTGGATTTTCATAACCAGCTTGGAAGTGAAAGCTCTTCTTTTAAAAGGTAAGGTATTTCATGCTGACATGCTTTGTCCCTTGTAGGAATAATTTCACAGAGATGAATAGAGGACTGAGTATCTAAAGTTCAGAAATTAATTCAGTACCAGGATTTAAATGTTTCTCGGAAAGCCAGGAAGCACACACTTCAATTTGCTATGGATTTTTCTTACATAAAGCATCTAAACGTATAGAATTCAGTAACAATTGAGAAGGATTTTGAGGATATAAACATTCATTTTTAGGGAACTTCTGTGGAAGACAGCACAGATCTTTTGTAGTTCAAGTCAAATAAAGAATGCTTCTGGCAAAGACATGGAAGGATTTATCATCAGGTGACTAATGTACAGACTTGGGTCAATTAATGTTCATCAAGCAGCTCTGAATGCAAACAATCTAAGGTATGCTTTGCGATATTGACCACCTCAATGAGATTAATGAAATCTGAGTTTTAAGCTTGAGAGTGAATATTTCAAGACATTAAATGAATTAAAATTAATGTTACCTATGAAGAGTACCTGTCTGAACTGAAAGTACAATATTAGGTCTTATTAAAACAAACTCAGCTGCTCTAAGTGACGAGAAGTATCAGCCAGAGCACACAGCAATCCTCTGGCTCCTACTGTATTATTAAGAATATAGTTCCAGTTACTCTTTGTGACCTTACAAGGCTGAAATGAGGTGGACTCCCTAAGAAATCAGCTAGGTTATGCATTCCTAAAAATACCTCTTTTTGTGAAAATGAGATCGTACAGATATTTGGCTTTTGTGTCCATATACCCAGAAGCACCCCCCTTACCCCCCTCGAGAAAAAAAGATTTAACTGAGGAACTCAAACTGAAGTCTGAGTTAAGCTAAGGTTGCCCAGAGAGGCTGTGGAGCCTCCCTCCTTGGCAGTATTCAAAAGCTGTCTGGACGTGGTCCTGAGCAAGCAGCTCTCAGAGGCCTTGCTGAGCAGGGGTTTGGACCAGATGACCTCCAGAGGTCCCTTCCAACCTCAATCATTCTAGGATTTTGCCTTTCCAGAGGAAAACTTGACTGGTTCTTAGCTCCCCAGAGCAGACTTACAGGCAAGAGGATCCCTATTGACATGGCCACACTTAACTAGTTTTTACCATACGCATTCAGTTTTTCCCAAAACTATCATTCTGTTTACAAAAGAAAGGAAATGGATCTACAACAAATTATGAATCCCACTTGCTTTCATGAACTTTATTCCTAAAAATCACTGAGCATCATCAGGAACTTGATATATACAGGGAATGTACAAGATAATCACAAACCCTTTCTCTTGCTGGGATAACTGGGTTGTTTTCATCTCTGAATGAGTTCGTTATACAGAAACCTGGAAAGGTTTCTTGGGTCCCTTTGCCCCAAGTATGTGCTTAGGACAGCTGTAGCAATACCAGCTGACAAGACATAGAGCACCTGCTTTCAAAAGGAGAAAGTTTCCACAACCGAAACAGACCTGTTATCCATGGAAGGAGCAGTACTCTGAAATTTCAGTGACTGATTATGCTCCAGCTGGTGCTTTTTCCAGATTGCAAATTCACTTATTTAATTATCCTGAAAAGGCATCAGCTTTCATAAAGTTTCCCGTTGTGTCACTACAATTACTGGGAACAGATTTATCTCACCATTTTATTCCAAGAGCCATGTTCTGCGCTGAACACATTTTAACCCCGTTTTTGTCACCTCACATATCTGTTCTTAATTCCCTGCTACCCTCTGAAAAAAAAAAAAAAAATACTTTTCACTTTGCAAGACGCTACCTGCAATGCCGCCTACTCGCATTAGTACTGGTGGTAGAAGCATGGGAGTATGCTGGTACACTTACGATATCAGATAACTGTTCATTTTTGAAGTACTGTCTGTCTGACACCATCACGCCTTAGAGAAAATGCTGACTTGATGCTTAGTTAGACTGGGCTGCCCTGTACTGACAGAAGGCCACCTTTGCTGCAGGGCAGGGAGGAAGAATCTCTTCATGTAGAAACACCATATCCCTAACCATCAGACAAAAATAATCACATCTGTCTTCCATAGCAACATCAAACTAAGCGTTGACTTCTGCCCAATAGGGAATCCTCTCACCTTGGAAAAAGGAAGCTAAGGAAAGAAAAAAAACAAAGATGCCCCTCAGAGCCTGACAATTCTTCTGCACCTGTCCTTTTGCATTCCTTGCTCCCTGCCAAACACCAGGGGAAAAAAGGCAGTGACAGGACATAGCAATCTTTAACAGCAGCTCATTCACACATACTGACCTGAAGAAACAGCTTGTAGACAGACCAGAATTTCCAAGTTATCAGGGTATGTTTATATTCCCCTATCTTACTACCATGGTGTATGAACTGAAATGTTTATGTTCGCTATGAGCTACTCAGGATGGTTGTAAATATTTCACACCACTTTGTCTACTTTTGGGAGAGGGAAGTAATTTCTCCTAATACACTAATGTTTTTATTGTTACTGTTTAGTCTGATTTGGACTGCTGCTCCCTCCACTGAAGAGGAATATTCCTTTATGAAGCTGCAGTTAATATATTCACTCAGAAACCTGCATATGTTTTGGTCTGATCTTTCTGAATTCACCTCGTTGGTTTCTCTCCGAAAAAGAGATGGGGGAAAAAAAAAAGAAAAAACTATTATCAGTGAAGTTCTCCCACTGCTCCTTTTAATGTGAGCAAGCAGAGGAAACATCACAAGCTACGTTATTTAAGTCACAGTGAAGTTTTACCCTTTCAGAGGTTTGGAATCAAATCACTCAAAAGATTTTGGTTGGCTAACACTTTTCCTGCTCACAGCAAAGCAGGACTTCTCCGACTCCTCCTCTGCCTCCAGAGGAAAAGTTGGGGCTTTAAGCTGAGCACCCAGAGGTTCTGCCTCTCTCTCCTGAGCAAGAAACACCCAATGACTTATAGGGAAGAGGTCGCTGAACTCCAGCTGAAAACAAAGGCCACTGGTATACTTAAGTGGAGTTCTGTACAGTTTATAATCAGTTTTACTTCAGATGATGAGGTGATTGGTTCCAATTCTATATACTTCTGCTTTTGCAGAAAGTCTGAGCTTCCAGCAAGAAGAAAGGAGACTGAAGTGTCTTCGTTCATACTAATCTACAAAAGAAATTGCTCCTTTTTTCCACATGTACAGGTAAATGCCTCAAGAAACACCAAGTTAAGGAGTGAATCAGGGGATACAAAATGCTTTTCGTCTCTGGCTTTTATTCCCTAAAGAGGTAAAAGTTGCTGAAAATTTCTTGGCACAGGAGGCAGAATTTAGGAGACAATATCCTGAAAAGTCAAATGCAGCCTCAAGACACAGCTGAAAATCAGACAGTCATGTTACTCACATATTCCGAATCAGAGTTCAGCTTCTCCCTTAACACACAGACACACTATGGAAGGATATGCTGACACCCATATGCTACTGTGGAAGCTAAGAACACAGGAGGGGACTTCAGGGCATGGGAGATGAAGTTCTACTGTAAATGATCCATAAAAGAAAGAATAAACTAATTTTAAAGAAGCAGAGGAAAAAAAATCTGATTTTTAATTTTTATTAGAGGAGCAACCAGTTCAGTAAATTCCTATCCACTGCATAAGAAGGGAATAAAACGAACCAAGACTGAAGGTGAAGCTCAGGAAGAGAGAAAACATGCTCAATACAAGTTTTGCTAAGAACCTACCTTGGATAACTGACTTGGAACCTTTCAAGTCTATCAAGCTAAAACACCACGGCAATAAACATCTATCCCTCTAAATCGTCATTTGCCAAATACATGCAGGGCAAAAAAGGGTGGAGTATTCCATTTATGCCTTCTTGAGTTGGAGTAACAGCTGCAAGCTTTTCAGATCTCCTTAGCAGAGGCTGCCAAGAAACAACATGATTGTTGATCTGATGAGCTGATCATGGTTAAGGAATTTTGCCTTAGAGGACAGGTGCTTCAATCCATGAATCAATCAGTCAATGCTTTGTAAGACCCTTTGTCTTTTCATGCAGCTCCAAAGCAAAGAGACAACAGTGTGCTCAAATGTTTTATGTTATTCTTTCAGTAATGCCTCCTTCTCTCTGTCAAATTTCAATCTCAATCAAAAGAAAGGCAAGAAACTTCTATTAATATCAGATTTTTATTTTTTTTTCTACCCATAGGTATAGCTAGCTGTCAGGACAATACTGGCAAGGTGAAAAATAATGAACAATTACATAGAATCACTGAACGGTTCAGGTTGGAAGAAACCTCTGGAGGTCGTCTGGTCCAACCCCGCTCTAGCAGGGACACCTAGAGCACATTGCCCAGGACCATGTCCAGACAGCTTTTGAGATCTTCACGGAGGGAGACTCCACAACCTCTCTGGGCAACTTGAACCAGTGCTCAGTCACCCGCACAGTAAAGAAATGTTTCCTGACATTCAGGGGGAACCTCCTGTGTTCCAGTTTGTGCCTGTTGCCTCTTGTCCAGTCACTGGGCACCACTGGAAAGAGTCTGGCTCCGTCCTCTTTGTACCACCCCTTCAGGTATTTATATACATTGAAATAACCCACCCACCCCACACCTGCGCCTTGCCTTCTCTAGGCTAAACAGTCTCGGCTCTCCCAGCCTTTCTTCTTCTGTGAGATGCTCCAGTCCCTTAAATCATCTTCATGGTCCTTCACTGGGCTCTCTCCAGTATGTCCATGTCTCCTTTGTAGTGGGGAGCCCAGAAGTGGACACTGCACTCCAGGCATGGTTTCACCAGTGCTGAGGAGAGGGGAAGGATCACGTCCCTCGACCTCGGGCAATACTTTGCCTAATGCAGCCCAGGATGCCATTGGCCTTCTTTGCAGCAAGGGCACATCGCTGGCTCATGGTCAACTTGGGGTCCACCAGGATCACCAGGTCCTTTTCTGCCACTTTACTTTCCAGCTGGGTGGCCCCAGCACATACTGGGGCCTGGCGTTGTTCCTCCTCAGGTACAGGACTTTGCATTTCTCCTCGTTGAACTGCATGAGGTTTCTGTTAGTCCATTTCTGCAGCCTGTCATGATCCCTCTACAAAAAGATTTCCTTTTCCTCCTTGGATACAGTCAAAAGTACCACCATGTGAAAGGAATGTCCTTGTACTCAGAAAGACAACTGCACATAAAGTCAAGTAAGGAGCTTCTGTAGAGTCAGTGAATATATATTACAGTAACTTTGTAAACAGCACATTAAACTATAACAAACCATACTGAAAAACTAAGTTTATCTGTAGCAAAGCATGCTTCTCCCCTTCAGTGAGGATACCCAAACTTTTCAGGGTCTCTGAGGACACAAGACTAGTAAGGTTGGATTAAAACAACTCAGACAACACAGCTTTAGGAACAGGTACTTTGTGCTTTCTTCTTCATGTGCTTGTACATCCGTATTGTGTTTAACCTTAGGTGAAGAAGGGAAACAGTCATCACAGTTTCAAAGAGCTCATGAATTTCCCACATCAGGGAAATAAAACTTCATAGGCAGTCTCTAATCATTCTTAAAGCCTCTGAAAAACCTACTATTATTAATACAAACAGCAGGTGAGCTAGGACAGCTCTCACATTCAGAATGCAGAGCAGGGAAGACAGCTGCAAAGTGAACCTCGGCTGAAAGACTTGAACTCTTCAGCTCTCAATAGGCAGCAGGAGACAGTATCTGATGCTTACTGCAGCATCATGAGCAATCATGAGATTTTCTGGTGATGGATTTTGTGAAATCCTGGTATTTTTGCATCTACAGAATTGTTAAACAGAACACAAGAAAGCCAAAGAAAAGCTGAAGATTTGAATTATTCTAAAAGATTGCATTGTTTTAGGCAGACCACCAACTCCAAAAATGAGACTGCAGAAACAAGTGGAAGTGGAAAACGATCCACAGTATCCTAGATTACTTGGCCCTAGAAACAACCTCATTTACTCTCAGCCTTAAAGAGAATTTCTTTGGTACTGTATTAGGTAGAAAACTTGGTGCATATATAGCAACCTTCAGAGGAACAGGATGGAAAACCTCTTATACCACTTTCCTTTCAACTTAGATTCAAGCTCCTTGTGCCTTCCCACCTCAGCAGTAGGCACCCTTTAGCTTCTATCCACCAAACTGAAAATCTCAAAACAGGCACAACACACGAGAATGTTTTTTTTTTCCAGAGCAGAAGACTTCAGTGGTAGAGAATCCCCTCTTTCAGATAGGCTTTGCCTCTACAACCATCTTTCTTTAAATTTCAGTCCTAAGTGTTCTGCTCTTAATATAAATTGTCAACTGGATCAACAGAAGAGTGCACAGACCTCACCAACAGATATCCCATCAGATATCAGTAATGATCTTTCTTTACTCAAAAGCAACAGACTGAGCATGTAACCATAACCATGAATGCTCACTCAGCAGTTACATGTCTGATGAAGAGTATCTTCCTTCCAAAATAACAGATGGCTCAATTTCATTATCAGAAGAATCCACGTGCCATGCCAAGGTTTGAGGGCTGGGGGGGGGGGGGGGGGGGCGCGGTGCAGTGAAGTCAGTCAAAAGAAATGCCACAAGAAACGGCCATGTCAAAGTTGGACTCGGAGAGCTGGAAAGTGTCCTCTTAACGTTAAGAAAAGCCTGTATGAAGAAACAGGAATGACGATACTACATTTTCCACATCTTTTTGCTTCCTTTAACCCAAGAAGTTAAGAGTAACTGAAGGGGAAGACTATGTCCTACTTGTCTTGGACAGTATGTGAGGTAGGAGGGGCTGATGTGAACTTCCATAATTATTTAAAACATCAAAAGGTTTTCTGGCTAACAGGTTTATCAGCAGTGCAAACAAATATAAAAAAACACTTGAAGGGAAAAACAGCTACAAGCTGGTCCTTCAATTTATTTAGGTGCTGGATTTGTCCTCTGGAGAAACTGAAGGAATTTAGAAGGATTATAGATAGACACCATATACTGATCTCTACTATGATTCCATTACCTAAACACAGACTGAAATTCAAGTTTGGCTTCATTGAAGAAAGAGGCTTGGTCAGCTTGAAAGTTATTTTTACTCTTAAATAACTTCTATGTTTGGAACTGGTTACAGCAAACAGGCATACAAACAGTAACTAAATATGAATAGTTATTAAATCACTTCTCTGGAAAGAAAGGTCTCTTGTTAAAAAAAAAATCATTATAACTTCTAGGTGAAGTCTAATACATTCCCCCTCCTAGTCAAAGTTAGAATCCAGAAATCTTTTCACAAGGCAGCAAAGAAGGTCATTTCAGTATTAAAGGATTCTAGTAAAGCCTCATCACGTTTTCTGTTAGGGAACCTTCTAAAAAAAAAAAATCACATGTTCAAAAGCAACTAGCTAGGCATTTTGATTTCAGAGATCCCCCTCAGCTGTGAACAGTCTCTGTACTTCAGCCCACTGTGTTTTGACTTCCATCTCTGAGAGGCAATGTCTCCCCAGAGACTGCAGACATCCTCCACTGCCTGATTTCCAAGCTCATCCTGTGTCCTTGATCTCGCAGGGACAACAGCAAGAACAGCTCGCTCCACACACACAAGTCAGAGAAACAGTGCTGTTTGAGGTTGTTTGGTTCCATTCCCCCCCGCCCCTTTTTTTTTTTTAAAGGAATTTCACTACTTAACTTGGAAAGTATTGAAGATAAAATTATCAAAGTTCATATTAGCAAAACCGAGAGTTAAGTTCTTCATTATAAAAGCCAGTTGCTACATTATGAAAAACCCTTCCTGGTGTATCAACAATGCCTGAATCTTCTGAAGTGCAGAACACTCAAGGAGACATATGCTGAAAGATTTTGTAGCTCATTAAAGCAGAGAAGAATATAAGTGCCCATGAAAGAGATGATACAGATAGTCCAACGAGGAAGATCAAATGATCTTCCTTTCATGAGACACTGGCCTAATCATCAGAGCCCAGGATCTAACAGCATTATCAGATTTCAATCACCCAGCCATATTTTAGAAAAGGAATACACGATACAGACTGTTCCACAAATGGCTGAAATGTGCTAGAAAACAAAAATTGATGCAGAGGTGGAAAAAGCAGCCAGTGATCATCTCCATTTCACTCCGATCAAGAGTGAGGAACAAGTCAATAATGCGGACAACAGTGCCCACGAAACAACGGCGTTCAACAATCATGGAATAAATAGCATTGTTCAAAGAGGGTTTTAAATAAAGTGAGAAGATTGAAGATTTAGAAAATGGAAGTTATGTGAAGGTTCCTAAGTAAAAAAAAAAAAAAGGACGGAATTACAGAGGTGTCTAGGGACTAAAGTGTGAAAAAACAGCACTAAGTGAGATGCAACTATGAAGGGACATCAACTGTTAGATAAAATCTTATCACATTATTATGAACAGAACAATCAAAGAAAGACCTGGGCTGATAACTTAACAGAGGAGGAAAGCTATCAATAGATGTTGATAACATAAAAGGATTGTGGGTTTTTGTTGTTGTTTTGTTTTTGTCCTTTTTGTAGTAGCCTTCACTGAAAACGGCAACTGAAATCAGATGATTATGTACATAAGTAACAACTGATGCGAAAAAAGGACAGGATACCATCCTCAGATAAAGGAAGAACCTTTGAGTGAATATGTAGGTAATTTCGACATTTATCACTAACTGGGCAAGATCATCATCAGTTCATAGTACTGGAAAAAAAAAAAAAAAGCAAACTCACAATGAAAAGATGTTATGTTTTGGAATTTGTGAAACACAGGTGAAGTAAAAATCTGAAGATGCTACATGAGCCTTCATGTTCCAAAAAGGAGAACTAGCAAGCAGTCACATTAAGACCTGTTCCTGGAATAACTGATCAAGCAACCAATACATAAACACCCAGAAGAAAGCAAGGAGAAGAATAACAGTTGGTGTGGACTTTTTTTTAGTAAAAAAACATGTCAAGATGATCTAAAATTTCATTTATGAAAGCACAACAGGCTTTCTGACTACAGGAAAAACAGTAAACATGTCATGGCAGTTTCATACAATACTCTCACATGCAAATGAGGGAAGCATAATACAAAGGAACCTTTTTCAACATGGGTACAAAACCATTTAGAAAACCATACTCTAAAAAGTACTCATGAATGAATGATAGCGAAAAACAATAGATCGGTGGTTCCTTATCAAACTGAAACAATGTACTAAACATGATACCAAAATCCCAAGTTTGGTATTATTTAATATTTGTATCAAAACACACAACAGACAGGTATGTTCACTTATTGTAAAGAGAACATCAAGCGAAGAGGACTGCCACTTCAGTGAAGACTGGATTTAGATTTTAAAGTGATATCGATAGATTGAAGATATGATCAAAACCAACAACTAAACAATAACAAAACTTGAGCTCCCATTCAGTAAGTAAAAGGTAGAATGTTTAAGAAAGAACAAGCAACTGCAGAAATTCAGAATAGGGAACAACTAGGGTAAAAGTTCTGAAGAACTCTGTTTGTCCCAACATTATGACTAGTTCATGTTGACTGAGTGTAACCACAAAGAAAGAGACAGTAAAACACGAAGTAATACTTTCACTCGACTTATAGATGGTAATGAAACCTTAGCTGAGCATAGTATCCACCCTTGAAGAGTGTACTGCATTTCAAGAAAGATGAGGGCCATCTGGAAAGAGACCAAAAGATTGATGAGTATGATCAGAGATGCCAAAGAATGATCTGTGAGTGAAAGAATGAAAAAAGTGAGATTGTCTAGGAACTAGGACAAGGAAACAGAGGAGGGCATCTAGCAAGTCTTCAAATATACTGAAGCGTGTTATACAGAGGAAGAAAATTGCACTAGTAGAAAAGATGTTGAATCTGTAAGAAAGCTCAGATTTGACATTAAGGTAAAAAAAAAAATCATATACAGCTAACGAGGTACTGGAACAAACTGTCAGCAATGATCATGGAGATTAAGAAAAATCTCTCAAGATTCACATAAAGGTAGAGGGGAACTGAGAGATGTGAGATCAGTTCCAGGCTTCTGATTTTGTGAAATTTCCTCCTTCTTTTACCCACCTTTATTAACAAAGTTGTTTAAAAACCAATCAAACAAAAAAATACTTGTTCATCTTCTGAACTAAGCTTCGAGATATTAAATGCAAATGTAGCAATGCAAGGTAGTTCCTTACCTCCAAAATAATTGATTTTCATATTCTTTAATTAAAAGCTTTCCTGAATCTTACAATATCAGACTTACAATATTTTATCATGTCATAACAAATATTCATAGTATCCACAGCCTACTGACACTAACGGACAGCATACATATACCTCTTTGCCTGCCCTACCTTCCCCCATCATATATATTAGGAATTCATGCTTTCAACATACTAGGCCTAAATTCTCTCTATATATACAATATATATATATGTAGTATGTCTTTAAGACACTAGTATCTCCCAGGTTATAGAGTAATATTTTGTATAACATGCATACAGTAATATTTGTATATGTCTGGAATTATTCCATGATACCTATTGATTTTGAAGGTTAAAATATATGTTCTGACTAAGTACTAAATTCTAAAGCTAAATCCCATCACAACCAACGTAAGTGTCTACTACTTCAGAGTGTTTGGAAAAACAATAAGCTGTACACTAAAGACACCTAGGTACAAGAAACTGTTTCTTGCTATTGCAATATAGGGATAGTCAGAAATTATTTCAGAAACTTACCATTTTCCAAGCAGACTCTCTGACAGATCTTGTTCAGAAGAAGTTCCTGACGCAATCGAAAAACTTCAGCTTCTAGTGCTTCAACTTTCAATTTCCAGCCAAAATCTTGTTCAGATACAATTTTGGCAAGGTGCTCAGTGTATTCTTTGCAGCTCTTCCCCGGTGGTTTGGAGTGGATAATTGCAAAAGCCAGTGCCAGTTTTGATATTTTCAAATACCAGACTTGATTTTCTCTTCCGCCTTCGACTTCCATTACATTAGAAAAACAGGAAAAAAGGAAAAAAAAAAAAGAAAAAAGAAAAAAGAAGCAATGACACCATGACTTCATCAAAACAAATTATGCACACTATTTTATTTGCTTTGAAAACTGTTAAACAGCGAGACCAATTATTTTATTTCCAGTGCATTCCTAAAAATCAATCAAGAAAAAAAAATAACTATAAACAGCTGTCCACAATGTGAGAATAAAACATATATGAGCTGCACTCCAGCTACAACAATAAAATTCAGTGTTTGAGAATAATCACGGAAATTAGCAAGCACTTCAAATAGGCTTATTCTCGCAAAATGTTAAATGTAAATGTTATCTCACTAAAACAAAAATGAAAACACTAAAAATCCTAACCAGAAAAAAAAAGAAAGAAAGAAAGAAAAAGAAAGAAAGAAAAGAAAACCACTAATAACCTAAACCCATGGCTGAAGAATGGGGTTATGCTAGCTTAATCCCAATATATACTATTTCTTGATAGGGTACAAAAAAGTCTCAATTCTCAAAAAATAAACACCTCAGGATGTTGTTATTTTCCAGTTTTGGACACCTGGTACTGCTGCACTTTTGGTTCTAAGCCTCAGGCCTGCAGAAAGATCTTTGCTGAGAGGTACTGTTACAAAATGCAGACTAAAGATGGACTAAAGGTGCCTTTTCTCTCCCATTTGTGCCATTGACATCCATAAATTTAATCTTTTCCTTTCAAAGATAAGAATTCATGTCTTCACTTATACCTTGCACAACTTCACGTATCGGTAAGGTTCTTTGTAGCAGTCAAGTAAGCTTTGAATCAGGACCTTGTAATTACAAAATTACACTTACCTTTGTTCATATACATGTAAAATGATTGTCATGACACCACAAAGGAAAAAAAAAAAACCCACATCCTGAAGCTTTTCTGATGTTATAGATTACAAGTGCAAACATAAATGAAAAGTAAAGAGGAGAGTGAGGTGAAAACAAAATATGGCTACAAAAGAACAGGAGACGAGCACTTCAAGGTAATGTAAGTGGCTAGTAAGATAAGCAGAGTTTTATCAGCTCTGTTAAAAACAGCAAGGATGGGGCAAACAGAATTATAGGAGTCAGAGAAAGAAAAGATTTACCTGAATGATTATGTCATAGGCAACAGCACAGGACTTAGGAACAAAAAGGGAAAAAAAGAAATGAAAAACATCTAGTAACATCCAGGCTAATTAGCAGTGTTATTTCTTTTCCAATCCTGCAGCATGTTCATTCAGTACTTCACTGCATGTTTACTTGAAAAAAGCATTACTTCCAGAATAAAAAAAATTCCTTCCTATGCTTTCATCCTGGCCTTAACATGTAAAAACTCCATTATACTATTTTTTGTTCTCTTGTTATCCAAGGAAAATGCAAATTAAGTACTATAACAAATTGTGCTGAATATCTGTGAAATAGTAACAGCATAGGTTTCAATAAGGTATTTTATGGCACCCTTTCACTAGATCATCTGGTATCAGCAAGTTGATTTCTTCCTTTGGTTCTCCTCAAATTTGGACAGTAAGTAATATAACACCTTGGATTTATTTATCCAGCAGAGGCACTTAGAGAAAGAGATGCCTTTTAAATATTTCTTCCACCTTTCAAATACTTCTGAAATGCATAAAGAATTCCTGTGCATTCCTTGCACACTATCTGTTTGGATACACCAGTTACATTTTGAAGTGTGAGCACAGAGGATAAGACTACAAGAATTCCTTGGGATCTATTCACAGCCATACTCTAAATTATTTTTCTCCACTTCCACTACATTCCTGCTCTGTCAGTGCAAAAACAACTAGTCTAAGCCACCAGTGCACTGATAAACATTAATGAAACAGTAAGCCCTTAGAATTTGAACAATACTATCTATACCAACTGCCTAAAGCAGTTAAGCATTAAATAAATGATACTTCTTGCATCGTTTCTTCCTTGTAAAATCTATTTCATACAACTTTTCCATTCATAGGTAAGAACTCCACTGAAAAAGTGCAAGCTAAATCTTTCAGCCCCAAAGAATCAGCACATCTGTGGGACAACAAACTGATGTAAGACACTTTTTTGCTTATACACCAAAGGAAGTGTTTTGCAAATGCAGGACTATGCAAGTAATTGAGCTACACAGAAAGAATAGTAACAATTAGGGATCCAAGATCTTTGGCTTTGAACCTGAAATGTGCTCCCCAGATTATCTCATCTTCTTAAATAGAAGTTTCACCTAGGTATCACTCAAACTCCAAGTCAAGCTCCATTCTCACAAAGTTCCTTTGCAGAGCAGAGTCACAAATTCAGGCAGCCAGAAATTCTTCTTACAAATGGCTTCCACTCCTGGTTTATCATTTTGATATCTCCAGAGATGACTTTGCAAAAGCTTTCTGATTCACCTCCTTTTAAAAAAGAACAAATACAGACTCACTTTCTGCTTTATAACGTGTCTTGTCAGTACGAATATTTTCCCCATAAATTACACTCACGAAAGCTGCAGAAGGATAAACATTCCAGTATGGGTCAGACAGTATTTAATTCCAGCACTTTGTGACTATTTATGTGCCTTTTATCATTAGAGAACCAACACCAATATCTTCTTTTCTATCATACTGTTTATTTCTAGTCACACAAAGAGTCAAAGTCAGCTGTTTGCTCGCTGATACTTCACCACCATGCACTTCACATGTCTCAGCCCATAACTCTTCGTTGGCAAAATAAATAAACAAATCCACATAGCCTCTGAAAATCCACTACTGAAATGACACGTCTACATTACTTGAAGTAAAGCCTAAGAAATTAGGAAGTTCTTTCTGAATATTCCAAGTTTTCAGCCTTTGTAATTGAAATATCCAGTGATTCTGAGTCAAAATAAAAAAAAGCCACGCCCTCGCAATAACTGGACGGGTATTACAAGGAACTAGAGTAGGAATAGTTGAGACCGAATTTCTGCAGCTTGACAAAAATTAAAAGTATAAAATGCTGCTTTAGTAACATTTTTCCCTATTTCTTAGCAAACTACAGAGTCACTTTTTTACTTTGCTTTAGAGTGCGCTACTATATTTTAATAAGAGCATAACTTAGCACACATGCAAGTAATACAACACAGACACAGACAAGCAAACGGCTCTTTCACCATGCCAAAATGTTATTTCCTAAAGGAAGTATGTGGCTAATAAATCACATAAACCATGCCAGTTTTGCTTTAAAACACAGTCCGCAAAATACTAAATAGCATTCCACCTTAACAGTTTGGACATAGAGTTAAGCAATGAAATTTGGATTTAGAGAGAGGCCTTTTCCTCTTTAACATCTTATACATACGCACTTCTACAGTAGGAGTACCTTATACCTTAATGAGGTGCTCTTACTTTGGAAAAAAAGAAGTACTTCTTTTGTGGAAAAATTCCCTGTAGAGATGCTGTTCAAAAAAAAAAAAAAAAAAAAGCAGTACTGATTACAAAGCTGATTTTCTTTAGGAACATGACACAATAGAAGCAATTTTTGGAGAAATAATTCTGTTGGAATCTCAAAATCTCTTGTTTAAAACCTGGTAACTAATGACAAATGGTGACATACCCACATATATTTCTGGAAACAATGCATTTCATAAGGATTTTATAGAGAACATACAGCTTGTTCACCCCCTTTCTATTATCCTCCCTATCACCGTCTCTCTCCTCTTTCCTCTTTTATGGTCACAGAAAGAGAAGTTTCTGAGACAAAAAGCAGGAACTGTAAGAATTGATTCAAGTTTTCCACAACTCCTTAAACGGAAAGCTGCTCTCTCACAAACCACTGTAAAAATCTCCTAGAAAATAACAGAGAGATATGAGGGTCCTTGCCAACTGTGCATTAGCAAAAACTGCACAGCAATCTGTTGCTCTCAGTAAAGTGCCGCACCAAAGACCACCAAATGTGAATGTATTCCACTAAAAGCATATTGGCAGCTACAGAGTTTTATCAATAATATTTTTGCTCTTATCAGCATAGAAATGACACCAATGATGAGGCAGAAAAAAGGTTTAGAACCAAACCTGAAGTTTTCCTTGATTGGGAATGACACCATGACAGCAGCAAAACTAAGTCACCAGTCTAATCCCAGCTGCTAACGCCAAAATATATCCAACAGGAACTGGGAGGATCAAGAACTATCCAGCAAAACAGGTCTGGTAGCCAAGTTACTCAGTGAGAGTAACTAACTAACAAAGCTCTGTTTGTGTGTTCGCTCAGTGTTAAGGAGGGAACCACGAACCCCCTGCAAGCCCTGCTAGCAGTGGGGAGCAATACCCTAACAACAGATACCAACGCATGACAAGTTTCCTGTGTAAAGCCTCCATCCACAAATTGATCCTGGAAGTGCAATCAGAGGATGGGATCAGATAAACAGCTGTCAAACAAGACTGGGTCTCCAGATTTCCGACACAAATGAGGAACCCTATCTCCAGCCCTCCAACTCAACCCTGCTGAGGTCCCAGCTGAAGAAGGCAGCTGAGTATTCATTCAGCTGCTGAAATAATTACAAAAGAAGTCATGAACCGTCCTGTACAGCTCAGTGTCAGATAACCAAGGGGAACTAAGAGGTGGTGTAAGATCCTTTGAGGACCTTATAAACAGAAAAACAAAGAACCAGGCTAAATCTGAGTCATAAACACTACCTTTCTACACCAATTTGCCAGTCCTGCTGTTCTGCAGGTGCATTTGATATAGCATTTCATACTACACCATTGGCTACAGCAAGATACCTTTCCGGCAAGTCTCACCTCGGATTTGATGCTGTCTGCAACACATGAAGAGAAAATAATTCCCAATTATTAGAAAAAAATAAACTGTTTTCAGATGATCATCTTTAAAGATTGCTTTCTTCTCACTTGGAAACTTCATGTATTTAGCACTACTCCAAAGTTCAAAGATTTCCCATTATTGGGGGGAAAAAAAAAGATAAAATCATTCATTAGTTATTAAAAAAACTCAAAATATCCATTAAAGCAATGAAACTTGCATCTAAACTTAAACCATTCATTAAAGCCATTTAACAAGCTAGAGAATTTCCTATCCTTTAATGCAGATTTCTTTTGCATGTGAAATTAAAATAGCCTAATTTAAAAACATCAAATCTGACCATGAATACTAGTATTTGAAAGAAATACATATTTCCATGAATTGGAAACTCAGACAGGAGCTCTGAAGCTCAGTAAAAGTTTGTTGGAAATTCAAGTATCCCTGCTTGTACCAGCTGGCTGCTGAACAACAGCACCACCACAAATGGTGGCTTACGCACCTCACTAGTTAGTGGTCCCCGCTTGCCTTCCACTATCAAATTGTCAAAGACTGAAAATTGAGCTCATATACAGGACGTGAAACAAAGAATTTATTTCCCAAGCCCACTACTGGCACAAAAGTATCCCTCCCTCCCCAGCGCTCCTGGCTGTTAGAAGATGCTTTTCTACCTCTTACCTCTCCACTGTTTCTTTTTTCACTGTTAACTACACACAACTGAACGTTGCAGCTCAACTTCATCTCCCGAATGCACAGCAGTCGCTTTCTTTGCAGCGCACAACACCAAATTAAGTTTTGAGAGTAAAAAATATTCTCCTGGCTGCTATCTGGCTTTTTCTCCTCATGCAGGAATTGCACTAGCATCAACAGTGGTAACAATTTTCTCTTTATCAGAAGTGTAAGGATATCTCTTCATTATTCTTTGCATTAGTACGCATGAACAAGAGGAACTGGCCTTACAAGCACGAGTAGAATCATAGAACATCCTGAGTTGGAAGGGATCATCAAGTTCAACTCCTGGCTTCACATAGGACCACCCAAAAATCTGACCATGTGTCTGAGAGCCTTGTCCAAACGCTTCTTGAACTCCGGCAGGCTCAGTGCTGTGACCACTGCCCTGGGGAGCCTGTTCCAGTGCCCGACCACCCTCTCGGGGAAGAACCTTTTCCTAACACCCAGCCTGAACCTTGATTAACCCAGAAAGGGTTAAGATTAAATCAGCATTCAGATCAAAATCGACTGCCTCCTGAGGAGGAAGAAAAATGAAGAAAAAAAACAAAACCCACCAAAACAGTGACCTTGGGACAAGCTAGGTGTTCTGCAGTCTCCCTTGCCCAGTTTTGGGCTCCTCTACTGGGCTCCTATCACAGAAAGTGCCTGCGGAACCCAGACATGGAGGGATTAGCTAATCAGTTCACACTGGCAAATCCTCAGCTCAAGAGCTTTTATGAAGTCCTTCAGGAGGTACTTACAGGTAAGGGAAGTGAATTTTAAGTAATTCATCTTTCAGAACCCTACGTATAATTTTTTGACTGACCTTGAAAACATGGAAATCACAGAATGATGGGGAGCAGGAAGAGGGCTAAATCAGTGCTTTTATAAAAACACAGTTATGCTGTAATTTAAAATGGTGAGGCACCTCAAAATAAAATCAAAACCTAAACTTGTCTGAAATAATTTGGTGTTTGAGGAATACTCATTTATGTCACAGGACTGCACACCTTAGGCATGATCCCTAAGTTTACCCATGTAATTCATGGCTAATAATGGAAGAAACTTTTTAAATGCTATTGACAAAACCTTATTGTTTACAGGACACTCATTTCTTATTCAGATCATCATCATCTAAGATTGAAAGCTTTAAAAATTAATAGACTGAGACACAAAATAGATTACAATTTAATTAACTTCCAGGCCATCCAAGGGCTCAGGTTTCTCCACATTCAAAATAGATGGTACATATTAAAGGACCTGTCAGGACAGACAGCATCAAAACGCCGTCACCACTGCTACACTGCTAAAAATCTTCAAGCAGTCCTAAATAATAGGATCTAATAAATATTTACAAAAAAAAAAAAAAAAAAAGCTTGCCTTTTAAATTAAGTATATGGTCTGTCACTAATGGCACAAACGTAACAGGAAAAACTGTTTGACCGACTAGTTACAGTGAAAGTCATGCTAACCAATTACACTGCAGATAAAGGCAAAAAAAAGTAAAACTCAGAATCTCTGTAAAATGCACAGTGAGGTTACATGACAGCAACCAAGATACTGACCTATTACAATGGAACACAAAATAGGTCACAAAATGATGCGGGTGCTCTAGCGGAACTGAGCTGAGCTGCAGACACATATGGCTATAACATTAAGCAACAATAAAATAAACTTAATTTAATTAGTATGCCTAACATAACACCGGTCTTTATGTATATAATAAATAATGATAATGGGACAGCTGCATAATCAAGATGAACTAAAGCATGCCCTGTGTTCCAATTAAGCAGCTTTTATTGTAAAAATGTATAAAATGTGTATTCAACCAAGGCTGCTCAACAGTGTCATTTTTAAACAAAATAAGATACAAAGATATGTAATGTGGACATTCTTATTGAGGGAAACATTCAATTTTACAACCATAAGCCTGAACAATATCTCCAGCATATAGTTTTTTTTATGGACTCAAGATGCTAAAATGATACTGAAAATAACAAATATTTAAAATACGTTATGTCAGAAGCACAAGGAAACTTGATTAAAATGTACCATGAGATTTATTTCTTCAAGCCATTTAACTTCTAAATCATTTTAGCTTCTAATATCAAGTCATATAAATTCTCCAAAAACAATTAAGAAGAACAATTTGAAAGATATGTTAGAGCTTTTTAACATTCACCAACTATAAACATCGCATTCTGTAATGCATATGCATTACCAACATAAGAAGCATAACCCCTCAGGATTTCAGTAAGACTTAAAACACAGGATTTATCTCCTCTTAACTAAAGAAATCTACAGCGTAGAAGGCTAAAGCTGAGATAACTGTCTAGACTTCATGCAAGATCAATGGACAGAAACAGGGATTTCTAAGTCAACAGTAAATCAAGTGATTTGTACATCTGCTTTCTGATGAAGTAAATTATGGCTCAGAAATGCTTGTTTCCCGCTGTGTACTACAAAGGGAGTTCAAATGACCTGATCAGATGCACATACATGTATTGTGCACAGCGAACTTCAGTGAGATGAGTGCACAACAGGCAGCTAAAGTTCAGATCTTCAAATAGTATTTAAGTGCCTAACGAACAACTGAAATCATGCAGGGCTAAAATAAGCATCTTTTAAAAGAAGTTTGTAATCCTAGGTCTTCTGAGTATCTCTGAAAAAATTAAGCTTTCCAGAAGAAAATGCGGAAATCATGGAAAAATTTTGAGAATAACCTTGTGAACATTTAAACATCATCCATGCACAAAAAACTTAGCAGATAGGTGCCAAGTAAAACACATGAGAAGCATCAAGTACACTCGGAATGAAATGAGCATAAAACAACCAGATTGGCTCTTCATAGTTACTGTGCATTAGTCTTCAGCAAGATCACACGAGGAAATTATACTTCATTTCCTCCCATTTGAAAATGCGTAAACTCCCATTTTTAGATACCAAAGAAAACTGCCTTCCCAGCCACAAGTATATCAATATTCCATTAACTACATTACATGGTTAGATTAACTCTTTGCAGATTTGGACTGTTTGGGCATTTTGCTTTCTGAACAAAATCAGCTGACAGGTTTTTTTTGTTGTTTGTTTTTAACTGTATTTTTTTTCCCTAACATGCTGTTGTAGTGACACTTCTATAAGAGAAATACTGTATTAGATTTAATATAGAAGAATCCTAAGTCACTCAAAAGTTCAACCCTGTCAATTTTATTAAAGAAACATTACAAAGTACTGGCAGCAAGGACAGCTTACGCACTATAGAGCCTTAAAGAGATAAAAGGATTCTACTTTTGTTCTATTCCATCAGAATAGGCCAAGTAAAATACCCTAACGTAAGCCTGAGATTTCTGATAGTTTTAAATTATGTATATGTTCTCCCTACAAGCTTAGAGTTCTTCCTTTTCCACATTTTTCTCCTCCAACGTTTTTTTTTTTTTTCTGTGCCACTTACAATGCTATCTTGTGAATCAGGCACACGTTACCATTATCACTACCATCTTTTACTTTACTATTCTTGCTACTGAAGAGATGTGTATATGGACGTAAAAGGGAATTTATTCTATAAAGCCTGCTGATCAGAAATTAAAGTAGAACTCAATGGTGCACATTCTTCTGTTCTTATGTTGGCATGGATTTTTCCCCTACCAAAACAAAACTGTAATCAATCAATTGGGCGTACTCCACTTGCTTTGGAAATTGAGCATATACTTTCCATTACAGCTTTACAAAATAGAATGTGAAAGTCATATCTTTAGTCATTTATAAAGATTCACATGTGCTAAAAATATTTAGTTACATAAAGTATAAATTTGCAGTTGACATTCTAGACTATGAATATATATCTTTATATAAAGATATATAAAGACTATCTTTATATACTGCTAAGTTGCAACAAGAAAGTTGCTGTACCTCCAAGTTCTACCTACTCCAACTACTGCATTAGTTCCTGAATGTAAAATTTGAGAGCAGAATTTTATAAAAGGCAATCATAAACAGTTTGGGAGATTATACAGGAATTATTTTGCATCTTTCCTCTTCCCATGTTAAAATAATGTTGAATAAAATACCACCATACTTTTCAATTTCGCAATTTCAATCTTTATCTGAATAGTTCCATTCTCACAAGTTTTTAAATCTGCAAGATCAGTACCTTTTGGTGAACAAGTTACTTTCAGGTAATTTACCAGAAAGCTTGGCATTCTTACACAAATTTTATACTGGCAGAATGAAAGGTGAGTTTGTTCAAAAGAAAGTAAATGTTTTTGTGACAAGACAAAGAGATAATAGTAGGCTGCTAGGAGTCTAGTGCTCTAAAATGCATACAACATCTAATGGAGAACAAAGATTTATATTTACTAGAGATACTAACTAACATAACTATAACCACAATTAAATGCATGGTGCTTGAGTATCAGTTTATGAAGCACTGGAAGTCCTAAAAGATAGCAAACTATGAAAGTGACTTGCAAGCATTCACAACCAAGTCTACAGAAAAGAAATTATTTTTTTACACTTCAGATCAGCCCAATGACTACTTTACTCAAATTAAGAAAATTAACATGAAAAAAATTAAAAAATCACTTTCTTCCATTGGTCACTGATAAAAGTGTAGGAGACTGAGTAAGATGATACAATCTTATTTTAACAAGCAGCGCATTAAAAACATTAACTGCATCCCATCAGCTATCCAACACAGCAACAACATTCTTTCCTGTGATTTTGATCAAATGAATATGAAAAAAATCTTCAGATTTGTAACACATAAGAAAACTGAAAAATCTGAATAAATGTAGTGAGAAGTCATTCACAGTTTATCCTCATTAGTTTCAAAACAAACAAACAAAACAAGTTTTATACGAAGGCTGCTATTTCTTTCCAAATAAACTAAATAAACTAAGCCTTTCTTCAGGAGCGCACCCCTGAAGTACCCCGCACCAACAGGCGGAGACTCCCGCAGGCTGACCGCTGCCAGAACCAGCCATGGTGGCCTGAAGCAGCCTCCCCCGGGCGAAGGGCAGGCACAACCCACAGCTCGCACGGGAGAAAATGGCTCCAGCTTCACCAGGCCCGCACAGGCAGCCAGAGGCCGACCAACAGCTCACGCACTGAAATGAAGATGCCGGCTCTCTCGTGGGATTCACCGCCGCCCCAGATAACTACTAGGCCTCCACCCAAAGACATGATATTTACAAACACGATGTCCCCACCCGCCCACGCACACCCCCAAAACGGCGGCGGGGCGGGGGCATTGCCTCAGGCCGGTATACGGCGCCTTCGCCCAGCCTCCCTTAGCGTCTCCCCGGCCCTGCGGAGATCGAGGCTCCCGGGAAGCACAAACCCACCTGCAGCGGGACCCCCGCCCCGGGGGATGATCCCCGGCTCCATGGCGAGCCCTCACAGGCGCCCCGCTCGGCTCCGCGCTGCCCCCTCGCGAGTGGCGGTCCGGCCCCGGGGCTGAGGGGCCGCGCCGGAGCAAGTGAACTCCCGGCTTCAAGCCTCTCTGGGCCCTGCCAGGCCCTTGCCTAGGCTAAGGGGAAGACGAAGGGCCGGGGAAGTGGGGAAGCCTTGTAGAAGATGGCTGAATTAACAACCAGCTCTCTGCCTTCAGAAAGGCAGGGAGTCCCCCTGCGTGAGGGAACTGGGCAAGCAGTGCGCTGAGAAGTGTGGAGGCAGTGGCTTGGTGCACAGGCAGGAGCTGGTGGTCGATCAGGCTTTAGTTTTCACATTTGCCTGTTGAGGTGATGCTTTTACTTGGAGCTCACCATTACCTGAGTCTCCTAAAATGGCTCCCCCCCTTTTTAAACTGATGTGTACTTGGTGTCAAGCCCGTGTTAGTTTTACTGAGCATGAAGGTCACCTGAACTTGTTGATTAATTTGGCTCTTTTTAAGCATTTCTTATGTTGGGATATCCATGAGATCTTAAAAATTCTGAAACAATATTTCTTTAACAGTGCATTGGAAATATATGGTCCCTTTTTGCTGAAACACTGTGATGAAAGCTCACCAGTCAACTTATTATTATTGTATGTACAATTATATTCTTTACACAAACTATGCTGAAAAGTTTGTGTTAAGGCCTTCTTGGCTGGAAAAGGAGTCTCTGCAGTTGAAGGAGGGGAGGGAGAAGAGCAGGAGGTGAGGTAAGAAATCGGTAATAAAGTCAGTTGCATTGGATGAAGTTAGGCTTATCAGAATATATAAAACTCTTCAGCATAGGAGGAATGATTTTTGTAAACACAGGTATTCAGATGTGAAAAGCAATACATGCTTTTAAAGTTCTCATTCGTGCATGATTTGAACAGCTTTGTTTTTAACACCTTAAGCTAATTTATTCAAAAATCCTATTTTTTGTATCAAGATACATAGTGTTAGATTTCTGATCCAATGTACTTTTTTTTATGATTATTATTTGAAAAATAAAGTCACCTTCCCAGCTACAGAAAACTGTTAACACATTGGAACTTCCATTTCAGACTTCAAATGATAAATATAAATTAGACTGAATAATTTAGAGAGTATTTTCATTCTGACAGTGCTACTTATTTCTCAATGAAGCCCAGAGGAAAAAAAAATATATATATATATTCTCCAGCCTTTTTTCTAACAATGACATAATCAGCAGCCACACTTTGTTTATCCTTTTCTGTGCATCTCTGTGCATCTTCTGTGCATAAAAGTGATGCAGGTAGTTTTCAAAGTGGACAGTGATTATGTAGAACAAAACGTCCATGTTTTTACATAATATTTTCAGTTGTGAATGAAAGAAAAGATTGAGAGACATTAGCGTTTTTACCCGCAGACCTGGGTTTTATATACAGAGAGCTGAATGTAAAAAGCAGAATTAGGCAGAAGCAACATTATTACTGTTTAAAAAAAGAAAGTGGCTGCTTGTTTTTTAGAGTACCGGTTGTGCCCTCAAGTGTAGGCTTACTGAGAGTCACCTAGCAACTCTGACACCTTCTACCATTAAACAGCTATGTGAGGGGATGTTTTAGGCTTGATTATTTTACTTAAATGTTCAAGATCTGCATAAATTTACTTTTAGATGCACAGCCCTTTGCAATGTGTCTCAAACTTCTAAACTCATTGTATGCAACTTTCAGAATACCAGCCAGAGTTTGCTTCTTTACAGTTTTTAGGTTTGCATTCAAAATAAATTGAAGCATCCCAATATTTTCAAGGTGGAAAAAGCTGACTCCCCCCTGATGAAGCAGGGCGTCTCTTTGTTATTCATCAGAAAGCAGCAAATAAGGGTACAATCAACTGCAGACTCACTTTGAGATGTGTGATTCTGGTCTATTGAAAAACACTTCAAAAATCATGTGTAGCTTTTTTTAAACTTGTATTAACTTCATGTTGTCAATATTCCCAGTGATTACATAATCTAACAGTTCAGCTTTGCAATCAAGGAACAGTGTGTGTGCATTTGTGCATGTATGCAAGTTAGTTATATCCAATAAATAAAAATAAGATACGATTTCCATTTTAATACCCAAACACTGGATGATTAGCATGTAATCTCAAGTGAAGCAACAGTAAAACCAAGCTTTGATTTCAAATAAGCAGTTTGTAGATCATGAAGGGAGCTGATTCTACTAGCTGCAGATAAATTCTTTTGATCTCTGCTTCTGAAGATGCCGTTTGATCTGAAGAACAGTCAAAGGATATATTCATGCCACAAGGTCATACAAAATAAACTGGTTTTATTAATAATTAAACATAAAAGCAGTGCAGGTGTTTAATCACTATAGAGGTTTTGCATTCTCAGTATTTAACCAATCCATATGCTGAATAATTACAGACAAGTCAGTGGTCAACTAGGAACACAAAAACACAACCTTCAATCAATTGTTAAGTGTAAATGAATTATATCACTGTAGACTATGCAGGCCGTGCTCTTACTGGATGCCTACAGTATCAACAACAATTTGAGCAAACATTAAAGTATAATTTTTAATTTGGAGAACTACAGTTTGTCAGAATTCATTAGACATCTTCATGTTTTAGTGCATCTCAATTTATCAAAGGGCTGGAAGTGTCTGAAAACACATACGAAATATGTTGTCTCAACTGATAGTTTGCAGTTTTGTGTAGCTGATGTGGAGCAAGAGATACAACTTGAGAAGAGTGAGTGAAAATCACTAACAGGAACAACAGTGTCTTCTCATTTGAGCCTTCATTCTTCTGTGTTACAGTGCTATATACAATTAAGGATAAAAATTTTGGCATCATGTGTCTTCATTACTCAGAATCACACTCTTCAAAATGAATTGTAATGTGTTTGTGATGGCTCTATTTTATACTTAATTATGATCACAGAAATATGGTTCAAGTACATTAGTAGCCACTTTGATCATAATCTGCAATTCTAAACAAATCATCTGATTTAGGATGTTCAGGAACTTATGCAATGACTTCTTTGTTACTGTTCAGAAATAAAGCATTGCCATCAGGAAAGAAAGATAACACTTCCACAGCTGAAGCAATGAAACTCTTGCTTCTCCAAAAGCAATATAAAAAGTTAGGCACAACTTGAGGAAAACAGGGAAACAAAACTCACTACTAATTAGAGGCAACATTCCATCAGTTATCATGGTATGCTCTGTTATGAAGAGATACTTTACAGTGCTTTATTTAAATGTTAGCAGTTATATGGCACTGTAAAATTAGATGCACACACGGGATAACGACAACAGATTCCATTCTCTTCTTTAGTAAACAAGGAGAAAACTTTTCCCTTCAAAGATTTCACTGTCTGGAAACCAATACAAAAAGATCCCCACAAAACCAGATAAGGAAAAAGGGCCAGAGCACCCTGGCAAGTAGTAAGAATGATGGTCATACTTTAGTGTAGACATTTAAAAATGATGTGACAATATAACAGACACTTTTCTGTGTTTTCATTTCACCATTGATCTAAGACTAACAAAACAATTTTGTGAGAGTTTTTTCTTCATTTCCATTTTACTGGACAACAGATATCTGGAAAGAAAGAAAAATATAAGTACATATAGAATTTTCATTGAATTATTACTGTTTTATTATAATTCCACAAGTTTTTATCAATATTATAGCCATGAAATATCTGTCCTGTGATAAATAAAACTCAGATTACACTTCTACACATGGAGCTAGAATCAAAGAGCTTCTGAGGCATGTAAGTCTTCCCTAACTGCTTCAGAATACAGAAAGTTAAGTGCGTTAAAATATCGACATTATTCGGATTTAGTCCTGAGGCATGTTGATTGGCATTCCTCTGTGAAAACATTGGGTGTCAGATGAATCATGGGCTACAGCGTTCATTTCTTCCAGCTGACTTGAACAGGGCTGGCATAAGTTTTGATCAAATGAGTTTCATCTTTTGGAACATACTTGCTTAATCACAATTCACACAAAACAAAATGTCAGATGCTACCCCACTTAAGATGCAGGGGTTGTGCAAGTACTAGCACCTGTCCAGCCAGTAGCTAGTTCAGAGATAGAGAGATACACAGTCAATTCCTCTCGCAGGGGGGGAATTTGCACCTTGGTTCCCACAGGACCATTGTACCCTGCAAAGCAAGATGGTATTCTGGGAGACCTTTGTCTCAATTCCTTTTGCCAAAATTCCTTTGCTTTTGAAGGAATTAAATACTCCTTAGGATACAGGGAGCTTTAATCTGGTAAAGGGTAATTACCTGGCAGGAAGATCAAGGATCAAGGCTCCAGTTTAAATCCCCACTCCAGGTAATGTGCACTTTTCTGCAGCAAAAGCTGGAACTTGCCCTACTCTCAGGTAAGAAACCAAATTACCTTCATGTGAGGGGCCATATATGACACGATGTAATATGCCATGTAGGCCAAGGATTCATTCCTGTGGTGGAAGAGCTATAACAGCAGTGTTGGTGTTGGTGACAGTCCTGCTTGAAGCAGGACACAGAACTAGATAACCTCCAGGTGTCCCTTCAAACCAAACCACAACCAAAACAGAGCTCTCTGCCCCTACCTTCTCCTCTACCGTTGCGTGTGAGCACTGTGGCCACTGAGTTACCAGGCTCAAACTGGTTAAAGTAGCTACTATCTGTAATTTGTGAAACTATGTGTAATTTGTGAAGAGCATGACTATTCCAGAGCTAAGATTAGGAGAGCTTTTAGAGTCTGTGAACTGTATATGGGCCAAAGTACTCTTCCTCCCTCAGTCCACAAAAGACAATGTAGACATCTTCTCATTTTGTGGACTCTTATATACTTTACACACATTCACTTGCACACAGAGGCACACACACAGCTAGTAATTAGCAGGCCTAGTCCTATGTGCTAAACAGTCCTGTTTAGTCTTCAAAATTAGGGTGACTTCTTCCCTCAAAAGACATGCATTGCTCTGGTACGTGAGGAGGGGGAGGGCACGCTACTCAGTCATGTAAATTGTCACCGTTTCATTCCGTTGAAAGGAGTTTTGTTAGTTTGCTGTAATTGTAAATGTGTCCCACTGTGTTTAACAAGCTTAAACAGTTCATTCATTCATTCTTCCTGGTGTGAAATGTAGGCTTCAGAATAAATTATTGAAAATGTAGATTCTTTAAGCCCAGAATTCCTTGTATCTAGCAAATAGGGAAAGGAGATTGGAGAAGGAAGAAACACTCCTCAAAAAAATGTAAAGTTTTTAGACTAGTAAAATTAATTTCTAATGCAATATATATCATAAATAGAATAGGTCCCATACAGAGGTATGTACATATACTGATGTATACACACAAGCAATTAGATAGATAGATACATAGATACATGCATATATAAACAGGCAAACAGATAGATACAAATGACAAAGTGAAACAAGCTGTGTAAAGAGGCAAATAAAATAATTTTTGTTATCTGTCTAATATGTTCCAACTATAGCAACTGGCTTCCGAAAATAAAACGCTTTGTCCCCTCCATACGCAATTTTCCTTCCTTCAGAAAAATCCCATCACATGTGTTAGTTCAGTGGCTGCTGAGCTTTACAGCTGAAGGATTGAGCATAATTTTAACAGATCAAGGGAGCTGCAGTCAATACTGTACCTGTTTTGAAACTCTTGTCCTGTGCTTCCTGGGGCTCCTGGAGCCCATCAGGTAAGGGCAATGGACCTGACATAGATCCTTTCTTCCAGCTGCTGAGCCGTTGCTGTGGAGAAGAAGCACATCTGCTGAGAGCATGAGAGAGACTATTTACTGTGGTTCCTATGCCTGAATTAAAATGGTGGTGATACACAAATGTGAGCGTCAGTAGATACAAATGAAGATGCCATATAAAACATGCATGGCATGGCTCAAATGACACAATTTCAAATTTAAATAAAATCATTACAAGTCCTGATGCAGCTGTCCAGAAATCTGCAGGTCCATAAGTGGGCTGCAGGCTGCGGATAAGAACCACGAAAGCTGGGCTGTGCATATTTTAAGGAGAGAAAATTGCACGTGCCTGTAAGATTCCACTAATATCCATTCTGTAGAAGGATTTAAGAGGCAATCACCCATCTGCCGAAATATGCGTGCTGTCTTTAATCATGTTTCTGCAGAATGAAGAAAAAACATCAGAAGGAAATTTAAAGGAAAAAGTTAACAAGGTTGTCAACTGTTTCTCAATTACTTATTGCAGAATTTGTCCAAAACAAATGGTTAAGAGGAAGGAATATGCGATGAAGGTGAGCGTAAATTTTATGATACTTGTAATTTTGGAACTAGACTGAGTGGTCGTGACATCACAACATCACCAACACCCTTGTGAGAGGGGAAGGTGTTTCATTTAAATCCATGAAAGCTGTTGTATAAGTGTTGTTTATAAAATTAACTAAATTAATTCAGCTGTGACTTTGATTCTAGCCTTTTATTGAAATAATTCACTATTTGAATTTTCAGTTGTGATATGTAAAATCAATACATAGTTTTTCATTTCAGCTGTAACATCTGGTTAAATGCCCCTTACTGTAAGCTTGATTTGTTGTATAACTTGAGTTCTCAAAGATGTGGTGGAAGACAAAAAAAAAAAAAAGGAAGTCAGCAGAGTGAAATTGTTATATAGGTTACTTGGATAATTCATATCAGAAAATAAAGAATTCTTGAGTTCTGTTGAGTATATATGACACTTGATGTATGTGCTATATATATAATTTCCTTTAGGTTTGTAAGAGTTAAACTGAAGCTTAATCAGAAGTTTTCTCTGCACTGCTCTGTTATAACCTGAGGTGAAATTGGACCAAGCAATGTGTTCATGGAGATAAAGGTCTTGTATTCCCACGCACCTTGCATTTGGAGGGGAGTTATTTTCAAATAGCTTTTATAATTTTCATTCCTTCTTCAACTCTACTATTTTATTTATGCTTTATCACCAAATCTACAGACAGATATGTTCATGACTTCATTGAAAGTCATCTCAAGGGAAAGTGTGGCCTTTAATAAATATGCAGTGAGGGACAGTTGTGATTGAGGTAGGTAGTTTTAAGATGCACCACTTGATGATTTCAAAACTAGATTTCTTCAAACATGCCAAAGGCAGGTATATGTCATGCTAAATGTTACTTGAATTGCAGTATAAAAGGGCACCCTAAACATTTTTCAAATGATGTAGAATCTATTAGCTCATATTCCATAACTCAGAACCAGCCAAATTGGATTTTTAGCACACTTTCATAATAATTCATATATGAGTAGTGAACAAATATGAAGAATGTCAGCACAACAGATTATGTTCTTAAACTTCTGAATGTCATGATAGAATACCTTCTCAACCATGATTAAGGCCATTGCAAATGAGATGCTATAAAAAGTAAAAAAAAAGTTTTCCTCTTTGTTTCTTCATTTGAAGTGTTTGTTTAGGTAGTCCTCAGAACACTTTTCCTTGCTATTAAATGTCTTCAAGGAATAATATTTCAAATGCTCCAGACTGCTCAAAGATTTTAAAGCCCTGTCAAAGTTCAAAGAAACCTATGTTGCCACTGGTGTTTTCTCATATGCTAAGAATCCCTCTCTTCCTCTGAAGTAATTACTTATATACTTGTTTTGCCAGTTTTCGTGAAGACCAGCTTGTCCTCACTATTTTTATTTTCCTTGTGGAAAACAGAAAAGATAAACTATCTGAATGCTCTGGGAGTTTACTCCAGTTTAAAATCGATACGGAACCAAAGAGATGATGCCAATGTCCCATCGATCATTCGTTAGCCTGTCAGTCAATACAATTTCACACGGGTCTCCATATCTGGTAAGTCCAGTAGAACTGACACCAAGCATGGAAATGCACGTCAGTTGAAAGCATAAGAAATGTCCCAGTGGGTGAGACCAACGGTCCATCTAACCCAGTTTTCTCTCTCTTACAGCAGCAGTGGGAAAGGCTGTTAGAATATTATTCGGAGATTACTTGCTGGCATATATTTTCTCGATTGTGTTTTGCTTCAGCTCTTAGACAATTTTGAGCCCTTCTTTACTGCCGTAGGTGAGCATCTTGCTCTTTTCCTTGACCATCTTCATGGTAGAAAAATGCTGTTGCTTAAACTTTATTGAACAAATTGTCGCAGGGAATCAACCACAGAGTGAGAAATTAAACTTCTGTCTTTCTTTGGCTTCTTTACTAGCACCCTATCTAATAGAGTTGGTTATCCTACTTGACCCATGTGATTAACAAAATGGTAGCTAACAACTAACTTGGACAGAAGAGTTTGGTTTTGCTTTTTTTCCTCCTCCTTTGGTGAAATGGCAGCTGTAAGGCAGGATATAGCTATGTAATACATCACTATATATTTTCCAAAGACACTGATGCAACAGAGATGCTCATGCAGTTTTCAAAAACTGGGTGCTTAGATAAATTGATTATAAATTCCATAGAGTAGGTTTTAACACATGTTCAAACCTCTGTTCCCAACACAATCCTAAATTCTCTGCAAATTTGCAGGACAGATTACTTTTTGTATGAGAACTCCCAAATAAAGATACTACACAATTAGTAACTGAAAAAATTGCTATCGAGCGCTGTGTCAAATGTCATCCCATACTGATTTTCTGTGCTTAAGTTACAGTTCCATGAGTTTATGCAGTAAGCTTGCACTGCAGAGCTAAGAAAGTCCGTGTGAAATATCTAAGTAGCTCACCTAAACCGTGCGAACTCCAGATGAATACAGGAAGCCCTGAAAGGATCATTCAGATGTCCCTGGAGGAATTCAAAGATGATGTGAACATCCTTCAAAATAAAACTTTATAATAGAAAAGCTGACAGGTCCTTAACTATAAAATCATAAATGCAACTCAAATCAGACTTTTATAAGGGCTTAGTGAGTTTTCAAAGGAGATCCTTGAAAGGGAACTTTTTGAGCTATTAATACCAGAAAATCATGAACAATGGATTGTTAGGTGACTAAAACAGTTCAAGCTAAAAAGAAAAAATGATAAAAATGTGGATTTATATTTTCAATTTAAAAATAAAAAATGAAATTCAAAAGCCTTAAAATAATATTGAGCCTCCACAAAATCACGAAAAAATTTTTTCCATCTTCTTATTTTTCCCCATATAATAAAGGCTAACAGGTAGTGTCCATTTTTAATTTCTAGGATCAGTTCTTAGAAACTAAACTGGTTTACATGGTAATTAGATGGTGCTTTGCAGTGAGGGATTGAATGATTCCCTAGCAATTTCAAAGAAAGAGACAAAAAAAAAAAAAAAGAAAGCAGTGTTCTACTTAATAGCCAACTGTCCAATACCTCTGTTGTAAATGCTACAAAAATGATGTTGTTACAAAAGGTATAGAGATAAATACACCTTTGATTCTGAAAGTTTTTAGAAATATTTGGTATCATCTCATTTTAAAGTATGTTTTTAAATCTTTTTGAACAGGTCATCTTCCTCTGATGTCTAAAGTGGGGAAAAAAAAAAAAAATCAACTCATAATATGTCTTCTTGTTTAAATAGTCACTAATAATAGTAACAATAGAAACTAACACCAAGACTCAGAAACTGGATAGAAGGAACTGTAGAAACTTTCTGCATAGAAATTGAAACAAGAACCAAGAGTCATTATAACTCCTTTCATCGATTTTCTTGATGCAAGTCTCTGTGCAGTATGTTTAAGCACAAAAATATGCTACCCAGGTGTGATTGAACCAATAAAAAAATATAAATTTTTAAAATCAAAGCAAGGATCCTCTCTTTCCGAATATAAAATTGTTGCTGCAGACATACACTAAAATCACCAGTGAGGTGAAAAACAGGTGATCATGCTTTTTTGATACCAGTTTTTTAGAGGGTGATCTTCAATCACTTGGGTCAATGAGTGATAAGGAAGTAAATTATTTCACTGTAGATCGGTACCTGTTATCTTTACTTTGCCCTAGCCTGCTGTCAGTCTCCCTGAGACTGAAATGCAATCCTGAAGGAGCAGAAGTGACACAGAGTGGGTTTGATTTCGTTCCTCAATGTTACATCACTGAGATTTAACATTGTACAAGGTACCCAGATATTCCAAACATTGTAGATTATGTGTCTCTTCTGCTAAATGTTTTGGAGGTCAAAGAATTGCTTGAATTATCAGTAGGTGGGCAGAATAGACTCTTTTTTCAAGAAAGGTTGCTCACAGCTTTCATTCAGCTCCTTCCACATATCCCTTAGAGCAGTGGGCCTTTGGGTCAGGGCCAGGAAGCCGGTGTGGTTCCTTCTGAAGTCAACAGATGGAATTGCTGCTTTTCAGTTTTTAACGAGAATCTACCAGAGTTCCATATAAGTTGCTAGCCTGGACAGACAGGTAACCTAGGCAAATGGACACTGCACTTGCAAGCTGATTCATGCGCCTTAACATGTACAAAAAGCCTGAAGCATCAGGCTTATGGGTTTGGACCCACAAGTGTTGGCAGATGGAAGTCATGTCTTAGGTCTTCATGGTTACTCTACAGTTAGCATAAGTGACATATTACTAGCCATCTTCATTAAACTCCACTTAAACAAATTCCTCTAAAAATCTCCATGACAAGTAAGGATCAGCCTGGAATCTGCCATGAAATCAACAGACCAGGGGAGGAGAAATACAGAAATCTGAGAAGTAATATTGAAATTGGGACTTTTTACAGATATTTTGGAGGCAATCCAAACTTTTCTTTTGGATTCCTATTTGCACAGCTTAGTTTGTCAGTGTTCCTTTTAAATCCTTTCAAATAAGAGGTTGGTAGAAAAAAAACAAGAACATAGAACAGAGTTATGAGAGTGCTTAAGCTGACAGTCCAAGTGTCATGCAGGTCAAGTCCCCCAGGCAGTAACTCTCTGCTCCTGCAATCCTGAAACGTTCGGGGGCAAGCCTCTGTGCCTCCAAAGAGTTCAGGGAGAGCCACAGAATGCTTTGGATCCAGCAGGATCTGTTTTATAGCTTTCTCTGCTGGGAGACAGCAGTCATGTGCATTAAAAGCAACCTTTGCTGGTGGATTGGATAAATTTTACTAATGAAAAAGGCTGGGCTTAGAATGAAACATAATGTTTAATAGATGGATCTAAAAGCTTCACAGCCAAAAAAGGCAGGCCAAATTCTGGGATTCCTGATTCATAGAATGGTTTGGCTTGGAAGGGACCTTGAAGATCACCTGGTTCCAACCCTCTGCTGTGGTCAGGGACACTTTCCACTAGATGATGTTGCCCAAACCCTCATCCAACCTGGCCTTGAACACCTCCAGGGATGGGGCATCCGCAACTTCCCTGGGCAACCTGTTCCAGTGCCTCACCACCCTCATAGTAAAGAATGTCTGCCTATATCTAATCTAAATCTACCCTTATTTAGTTTAAAACTGTTACCCTTTGTCCTATCACTACAGGTAAAAAGTCTCTCTCCATCTTTCTTACAGCCTTCTTTAAGTACTGAAAAGCCACAATAAGGTACTGAAGTACTAAAGTTTCTGGCAGATTTGATTACAGATTTGTATAAACTCTAAAACTGAAGAAAGACTTCAGGATTTGATTCATTGTACCTGTTAATATCCCACACCCTTTCCTTTTCTGCCCTCTCCCAATGAACACTTGCTAGTTCAAGTCAGATTTTCTGGCAATTACCTTCCTGAGGACAAACAAGCAAGTAAAAGAACCATCAAGGAACCATGCAGAGACTTTCAAAAAGTCATTAGGAGCTTGAAATTCTGCCTGAAAGGAGTTCTCCCTTTCTCATTGAACTGGTTGTTTCTTCCTTTGGTATCTCCTCCTGTGCTCTGCAAATGAAACACCCAGTCATGCCTTGCCAGAGAGAGTTGATGGATGAAGCTGTTTTGTACTAGAAATGATCTCTACATTGCTAGTCAAGCTCTTTTTGTCCCCCATGGATTCTATGTATGGCTGTTTTTCCCCATACGGAATAAGAAGTAAACAGAGCCTGATAGATACTGGCTTTCAATCATCTGAACTGTCAGCTGCTGTACATTAAGAAGTTATCTATGCCTTTAATTGTAAGTAGGGAAGGGATTTAGAGCTTGCAGAAGCGTAATTGTTTCACAGTAAATCTACAGATAAGCCCCACTTCCTTACTGCCCACACACAGTTCCACTGACTTTAAAATATTAAATTGTCCCTGTCCCTTCAAACGCTGGTGCCTAGAACAAGATCTATTATCCTGAAGCCTTCTTCGTAGCTTGGGCTTTAACAAGACGCCGGTATTGCAAACCAATAACCAAAATGAGGAAATATTAAAATGAAACATAAGGCTGCCGTTACTATTGCCATATTTCTTTACTGCATTAATTTTGAAACATGTTTCTGTATTCTGTCTAATCCCAGTTTTAGTGTCAAAAGTTTTGGTAATTGGCAGGTTTCTTCTTATGTGACTGTTGCCGTAGACAAGGTGTATGTAAGCTTATGAGGGAAGGCAATGGAGGAGAAGATTTTTATCTTTTAATATGCCAGAGACTGTGAAATTTTCTTTTCAATTTACTTGGTCAGATAAATCAAGCTTGTTTTGATGTCTAAATCTCAAAGTTTGGTGAATTGCTTATTCCTTGCTATGGATGGGTTTGGAATTAAGGGAGCAAAATGCAAAGAGCGTGAGAAAATCCAGTGATTAAATAAGTATCTGCAGTCCCCATGGGATTGTCTTTCTTTCTTTTGAGCTCGAGCAATCTTGTCTTGTTCATGTAGTGAGGACAGCAGAACGTGTGCCTATTTAGCAAGAAGTACCTGTATAAATAGGCTAATGAACAATCTCAGTTGCTTGTATTCCCCAGCCTGCCTAAGAAGGCAAGTGATTTTGCTTATTGGCATTATTAACAAAAGAGGAATGCACACCAGAAAAATCTGTTTATCGATTGTGTGTTCACTAATCGTAATTTACACTACAGTAACATTTTTCATGGGTGTAATATAGAGTGATTTCTCATTTAGGGTGAGTCTAATTGCATAGTTGGGATCAGTGGGTGATGCAAGGGAGTCATGCTATAAAAGAGACAAACACTGCTTGTAGGAGCCTGGGTTAGGACAAGCTGTTCCTGTCCTACCTCTCCAAACAAGCAGGACAAGTCATTCCATGCTGGTTAATGTCTACAAGATTTCATGTGACAAGAGTGAGCAGGTCAGGGGACACGGAGGTGTGGACTGAACCACAGCTCATCTCCAGGTGGACTTCCTGCTGCAAGGAGCGTATAAGCCTGGGAATCACCAATGAAAGCTGGTGGAGTTTCTGAGCGAGCTAGTGCCTCCTCTATATAACCTTTGCCACACAAAGCAGGCAACTATCCTAATATCAAGGATATTTAACATTTCTACAGAGAGACACATGGTTATAGATAGTTTATTTTAGCCTTGACTTCCATTTTTTTTATTCCTATCATCCTTTCTTTCTATTCATTTCATGAAAACAAATCTCTTAACACATACAAAAAGGCATACTGAAAAATTAAATGTCAAATAAATTACAGGAATAAAACATTTTGGCATTGTGCAACTTCTTTTAAAATGAGAGGCTACAGTAAATAGCATTTGGCTTGGTATTTCCTCCAACAAAGAAGTAATCTGTTTCCACAGCTGTCTTACAGGAGAGGATGCTGTTAAAGGTATATGTGTGGAATTCTTTGTGCTTGACATCTGTCTTTCCATTTTAATTGAGTTAATAGAATTCCTTTATGTTATGTGTGTATTTCAATAACCATTTTCTACTAAAATTTTCAGGTGGAACTTCAAATAGCTCAGAGTAGAATTTTATATACTTATTAATGATGAATAGAAACATTTCTCATTCTTTTCCCTTCCTGTTTTTCTAAGATGATGAAGTGGAGTGTGTACTGTTACAAACTCAGGAGAAATGACAAAGTCAGGATGGGATCCTAGTATTCTGTATGAACTATGTGATACTATAATTCAATAAATACACAAATCTAAGTAGAAAAGTGAGAAGTATTTAGCAATACTGTCTGCAGTTGACTTGATTTATTTACTGGTCTTTGAGCAATTTTTGTGTGCTTAAGCATGTATTCATAATGGCACTACATTTTAAAGAGGATATTACTCATTATTGTTGTGTTGGTACTTGGCTGCAGGGAACAGAAATTTTTCTACATAGTAACAAAGCAGGCAAATGGAAGTTCAATAAAGTGTTAAGTGATATTGCTAATGACAACCGCAAAATAAGGTGGTAGAAAAAGAAGGGAACTGACCACTGACATTGTTCAACAACCCATAAGAGTATAATATTCATCTTGAAACACTGACTTGGGGACTAGCCAAGAAACTGCCTAAATTACTTAAGGGCCTTTAACATTAAAGTTTTTAATGATTTATGTCATTTGCAATATGCAGCATGTCACATCCTGTTGCAGTACTTGATATGTTATGTGTAACCATCTATCTGGGCTGTTGTTAAATTTTCCTAGCCTCTTGTTGTTATGTAAGAGGATAAAAATCCATCTCCTTATATAATTTAAGGAAACAAAATGAAAAGTTAAAGGTGCATGGAAACTTTTTTTTTTTTTTTTTTTGTATTGATGTTGAAAATTCTCCTCCAACAATCTGTCTAGAGCCAAGATTTTTCCCAGTCAGACACCAGGGCTGATGGTTACAATTGGTTGTCAGGCAGGAAGCTGGCTAACAAAAAGGCAGATAGTTTCTAATATTTATTAATTTTATTAACTTAGCTTGTTATCGACTTAGCTGGGCCCTCCCAAGTCAGTTGATAGAGGAAAAAATGTCTTTTAGAAGAAATCTCATTTTCAAAGAATTTCAGTAGTTTCAGACTTTTCAATGTCTTTCTTCTTTGATCTGAAACTTGTTTGTATCAGTCAGTAACATTACTGTGCCTTGAGTCTTGCCAGAGATCTCAAAAGCTTTATAAGCAGATCAAAGTAAATCTTCAGATTCTTTGATACTCTTCTCACAAGTAAATGAAATCTGAACTGATGAAGTTGGCTGTTTATTGAAGTGGTAAGTAACTATGGAATCTCATGCTTCTGAGACTTTGGTTTAAGTCTGTTTTTCACCTACAATTAGAAAATTAATTGATGATAAATAGGTGACCGATGTTAGTTAAGTTGGCAGTCTCAGTAAGAAGAACCTTTTTAAAAAGATTTATTCACCTTTTCAGTTCAGTATGGACATTTACATGTTCTGCTGTAAAACAGTCCCTCTTTAATTTTCAGTTCAGATGTTGGAGGTCTGACTGATGTTGTATATATATGTGTGTGTGTATATATACACATTCATGCTTAGACGATTCATTTTCCATCTTCTGGGATGGGTGCAGCATAAGAAAGGAATTTTGTATCAACTAACAATAGCTTTCTACAAAAAAAAAAAAAAGAAAAAAAAAAAAGGAAAAGTTACTGGAACAGAAGTAACTATGAATGAGTTTTGCAACATGCTGTAGACCATTACTCTAATACATGAGATTGACGGACTGCTTAGAGTTGAGCTGGGTAAAAGTTTGCTGAGCTAGAGCTGGAAACCTCTGCATTTTGCAGGATCGAGTAAATCTCAACAACAGTCTTCCTGCAACATGAATCAGCATGACTATGTTGCTATTATCTCAGAAGACAGTGCTGATTAACCACTTGAAAAGGCGAAGGACATGAAAGCGTTTGACCTGGAGAGCTGTTTTTCCTTGTTTCAATAAATGTGGAAAGAAAAACTGAAAGAAAATATGATGGCTATTGAGACTTGAGAAGAATTTAAATGACATAAGAGCATGATGTGATATATACATACTGAAAAGTAATTAGAAATTAAGGCAGTTAAAATTTACATGTTAGAACCCAAGAAATTCCTTGTTAACTTTCTTTATGAGCTGTTGCTGTTTTCTACACCCTCTTCAGCCCACAGCTGTAAAACATCCCCCAGGTTCCTCAAAAACATGTATTTGCCACATCATTCTCCATCCAATTTACTTTTTGCAGCTTGGCTTCAGAGCTACAAAAAAAAAAAAAAAAAAAAANAAAAAAAAAAAAAAAAGGCAGAAAAAAGAGTCTGTGGAAGTATCTTCTTATTCTGTGTCTTCCAGCTTCTGCATCTACACACTGGCTGGGCCAGCCTGGGCCATCAGCAAAGACAACGGAAGAACTCAACCAGGGCTTAGCTTCATGTGTTACTCCTTTCTGACCCTTGGCTGAATCATCTACATCCAGAACAAGGGGAGATTTTCACAGGGGAAAGTACCTGTTCTTGGCAGGTGGGGTATGTTCTGCCACTGCCCAGTCTGACCACAGTGGCCTCCAGACGCAAAGTATGGGATGTGGGGTTTCCCTCCTCCACCAGCCCAGCACCACCTGCAATAGCAGGGACAGCAGAGGAACCTTCCCTCCCACTTCAGCCTCAGTCCCTGCTCAAGAGTTTGAGCTGAAGCTCAGATGCTATTCTGCTGACAGCTCTGAGCTTCATTGATGTAAATGGCTTTGACCTCATATGTCCATCCATATATATATTTTTAGGCTGTCTGGCGGAGGAGGTCCCCTTCCCAGGTCAGGCTGGGAGAAGCGTTTATAACCCCCTACTCCCAATAATACACCTAGAGGTTATGCTGACCCGCGTTTGTCACCAATCAGCTCAAAACCCTCCCTGCACGAAACACACGGGGAGACAGAGATGGTCTTTTAGGGAATTTAAGGAGAAACTATGCTGTTGGGTTTTTTCTTCTTTCTTTTCTTTTTTTTTCCCTGCCTTTCTCTTGCAGCCCAGAGAAAGCCCTCATCTTCTCCCCTCGCTCCTGAGTTCCTTGTTCGTGAGCAGAAGGGAAGATCAATCTAAATGTACTGAGAAACATGCTTCTGTATTTATTTCAGCTTTAAGAAGAAAATGCAATGCCTGATCAAGGCTCCTACTGCAATGAAACGTTTTTTCACAAACTTTTAAAACTATGAGATCAGACAAAACATCTCCATTACAAAAAATAAGGTACAGAAAGTGTATTTGTAAAGAGTAAATACTAGTGCTAGAAAGCAAGCAAGTAACTTTTTCCTTCAAAAAAAAGAGTTTAAAACTGGTTCACTATACTGGAAGGGCTTCTGTTGTGGTTTAACCCGGCAGGCAGCTCAGCACCACACAACCGTTCGCTCACTCTCCCCTCCACAACCCAGTGGGATGGGGGAGAGAATCATAAAAAAAAAAGTAAAAGCTCGTGGGTTGAGATAAAGACAGTTTAATAGTACAGAAAAGAAAGGGAAAATAATGATAATAATAATAATAATAATGACAATAATAAAAGAATATACGGAGCAAGTGTACACAATGCAGTGCACAATGCAATTGCTCACCACCCGCTGACCGATGCCCAGCCTGTTCCCGAGCAGCGGCCCCCCCTTTGCCCCAGCCAGCCCCCCCAGGTTTATTGTTCAGCATGACGCCATATGGTATGGGACATCCCTTTGGTCAGTTTGGGTCAGCTGTCCTGGTCCTGTCCCCTCCCAGCTCCTTGTGCACCCCCAGCCTCCTCACTGGCAGGGCAGTACGAGGAGCTGGAAAGACCTTGACTCTGTACAAACACTGCTCTGCATCACCTGAAAACATCACCATTATCTTCATCAAAAAATCCAAAACACAGCATTGTGCGAGCCTCTATGAAGATAATTTAACTCTATCCCAGCCAAAACCATGACAGCTTCTCAATCACATCCTGGTGCCAGACTTGACATTTAGTCAAACGTGTTTAATCAAATTTCGAGTTATTTCTTATTTGCAAATAAAAGATATGACTTTGGCTTTCTATTCAGATACATCTTTAATATAAAGAATCAAACAGTAGTGACATAAGAAAAAGTCTGAGAAAGTTTAAGTTGGCACTAAACAAGAACTTCGTATTGAACAGAAACACTTAGCAGATGTTTTTTGTCCCACTGATTGCATTTATCTTCTTCCATGCGGGTTTTGAATGACATGAATTTATTCAGTGGTTCACTTATTCACTTCATTTATGAAGCACTTCACATAATGAAACTCTGTTCTTTTATGCTATATGGCTTTTAAGTGGATCGATACTCAATGAATTTACGCACAAAGTATTACTTTAAATATGCTGATTTATGAATAGTACCAGCTTAAATTTTCCCCTTTCTATTTATATACATAAATATACTTCCAGCAATAATCTTTGAGAACTGCAAATAATCTCCTTCCATTTTTCTTGGTTACACCTTTAATTTTGCTCAGATAAAGTTAGTGTGATTTTATTTGTTTTGTTTTTATTTTTTATTCATTTATATTTTATTTGTTCAATTTTCAAAAGTCAGTCATCTTAATCCTTTTCAGTCAGCTCAGAATAGGCTTGGGCTATTGTTAAACCGGTGTAGGAAGGTGTGGAAAGTTAATAGCCCTCTAACTACAATATTTCTTCACCATTGAGAATACTACTTGTTTGTATTGCTCTTGCATCTTAAAATCTTCAAAAGAAATTTGAACTATTAGGACCACGTGCATGTCTTTCCTTATGTAAAGCAACTTGCTCACTGAGAAAAGGGAGTTCTGATAACGCTACAATGAGTTTGGTGCATGTTAAGAGCAAGCTCTGGTAACTCTTGAGACCTAGCAGTGCCACATGCAGTTATTGTTAGCCAGCTGTCATCCCTGTAGACGGAGGACAGACACCTTCAGAGAGTGGTGAGGTCCACTTGAGGCTTCAGCCCTGAGCACAGCTGTTTCTGTCTCCTTGCATTACCTAGAAAGGGAGCAGACCAGCATCTAGCTCTCTAAGCTTTAGAAAGCTGATGTTAGGTGAGAGGAGTTGCAACCTCAGAGGCTTAATGCTTTACTACAGACCCTGCCCCGCTGGGGTACAGGTACCACCGACAGTGTGGTAATACTTCAGAGCAATAGCTCCTGCGTGCTATGAAAGTGCCAAACTGAACGTGTTCGTGGAGGTGGAAGGTGGTGACCAGTGCGCTGCCACACACAAGACATCAGTGCCTGGGAAACCAGGGCTCTCCAAGAGCCTCCTAAGCACTGCCGGCAGCGTGCGTCTAGACTCAGGCCTGTTGGCTGAGCATGGGGCTGGTGTGATGGTGAAGAAGAGCTTGTGGTGAACATGGTAGCGGGGTGAAGAGATGCGGCTGGGTCATGGTTAGTGATGCAGGGCAGAGAGCTGGGGAGATGGGTTATGCATCAGCATGAATGAACATAACTGGTGGGTGGGGACGGAAAGGACAGTGACAGTTTTTTCCTGAACACATACATGGCCTGACAGAGAACCAGGAAGTCCTGTTATTAGAACCCAAGATACCTTCAAAGACAGCTGAGGTAACTAAGTTTGAAATGCCCTGTTATAATACTTTCCCAGTGCCTCTCTCTCCCAAAGCACACATTAGGACTGAAGTTCATTTTCTTGCACTGAAAAATCCTGACACATGTGGGATAAAGTACTGTTTACCAGGATTTCATTAAATAACAAAGATTTCAGTGTCAGAGCTGATGTTATTGTTGAAGAGTTGTGCTCTTATAAAAAAGCTTTTTCTTATCTTTAAATCTTCTTTTAATGCTTCTTTTAATGCTTTCATGATTTGTTATAAAGAAATTACAAGTTGTCTCAATAAAAGTTTAAACAGTCTTTATTCTGTAAGTAAAAGGATGCACAAGAACAAGTAATTGCAAAGATATACATCAAGTGTATGGAAACGCTACAGAATTATCTCTTTTGAAGCAATTTTATAAAACCACCTGAAATCCTACAGTGAGATGTCTTATAAAAGAAACAGGTAAAATGCATTTAAAGTGTGCAGAATGAACTTCTTGATTTACACTGCTTTGTGAACATTTACTACAAAGAGTTATTAAAACAGAACGTGCAGTATTTGCAACTAGCTTGCTCACTCCCCTCTTACTTCTTCCAGCATTTCTGTAATGGAATTATCTGAAAAATTATTATTGTTCCATAATGACTTGTTTGGGGCTAACTTCAGGCATGAGGTAAG
This sequence comes from Chauna torquata, assembly GCA_013399475.1. NCBI lineage: Eukaryota > Metazoa > Chordata > Aves > Anseriformes > Anhimidae > Chauna > Chauna torquata. Next base: position 66,105 of record VXAL01006947.1, read on the forward strand.
TGGTACATTTAAGTCATTAAAATTGTGTTTATGTGGAACTCTCATGGGCTCTGATCCTAGGTTGAACTTAAAAACTATAATCCTGTTTCACTTTAACAAAAAAGTAAGCTGTCACATTCAGCAAAGCTCCTAATGGCCATACATGGCAACTGTCTTCTAATATTAAAAGTGTTGTAATAAAATATAAACCATGTTCAGGAAAAAGAATGGCAAGTAAGAAATTCGGTGGTTCCTTACCCGTCCTGCCTTCAAGATGGCCGTGTTTTTTCTGGTGTCAGTGCAGGCAGGTGTAAATGGTGACGCAGCGAACGGAAAGGTGTCAGCCAACGGTATAGGGGGAGACGTGGCTGCTCTGTTCACTCAGTTGTAGCAAGTAGTAGAATGGCCATCTCTACATGCACTCGTGTACCTTACCAAGGCCTCATGGAGACGTCTTGGCTGAGGCTAGCATTGTAACTAGGGCTGTAGTCCGCAAATTAAGCTCCCACAATAAAGTTGTGAGAAGATGGTCAGGGCTCCCTTCCGTGGAGGAAAATCTTCACACAAACTCAAAATCATCCAATCCAGACAAAGTCTGAGTGCCTGGTGTTTTTCAGTGGTTTAGAGGCTCAGAATTCACTGGTAACAGACAGGAAAAAAAAAAAAAAAAGAACATTGCCTGTTTTTATTGCTTGATAGAGCTTAACTCGTTTGGTTTAGCACAAGGTGTAGCACAAATCATAATGCCTTACCAGATACACTGTGTTGAACCTGAAGACTTTTGTTGGACTGAAGCATGAGTTCTCAGGAAATTACACTATGTACCACAGAGATAATAAAAGAAACCAGAAATGTCAGTCATGCACAGGCAGAAAGCGAAGGAGCGGCTACCTGGGCCAGGTACTGACTCTCTGGTCACACCCACTTCAGCCTCTGTCTTCAGGGAGTGCTCAGCAGCTACATCAAGCTGATTCTCAGTCTACACATGGCTCATGAGGAATACGTTGTCACCAACCTGAATGTATCTCTCCAGCCATGGTAGGTTGGTAGCTTGCCCCAAGACCTTGCTGAATTCTCCCCCCAAAAAAGAGAATTTTTGTGCACCCAGCACTGTCGGACATTTCTATGACATTGGCTGTGCTGCATGCATGGCCAGCTGCCCTGTGTGCCTTTCCCGGCCCTGCACCAGGTGACCCTTCAGACAACTCTGCGTCTTTATCTGTAAGGTGGACTTCATTCTGAAGTCCTCAGAGCATCCTCACAAAAAAAAAAGGAAAAGAGGCAGAAGTTTCATCTCTTTATATTGAAAAATTAGGAGAGGCATAGGTGATCTGTTGAGTGTTACCAGGAGGTGAACAAATTAAAATGTAAGAGTCATGACTGTGTCAGACTTGCTAGTTTAATTCTTGCCTTGAGCCAAAATGTGAGCAATAATTATACTCTCTAGTGAACTGCTCTATGGACATGAGTAATTATAATCCTCGGCACACAGAAATGTTTATCTCATTATAATGAAACACAGAAGTAAACAAAAATAAAAAGACTAGAACTAAATGTTTAGAATGTCATTTATATGCTCTGCTGTAGTCAGTCAACTCAAGTTTTACATAACAAGGAAGAGTAGACTGCATGTAAAAATCTGGTATTTTAAGTGGAGTTTGTGTGAAGACTACTCATTAGAGATATTTGTCCAATACCTGAAAAGACAATAGTTATTCAGTTCAAATATTCAGTTAGGTAGTAAACAAAGGAAGAAATCTGCAGAGATACACTACTTTTAAAGTTAAAATATGCTTCTGTACTCACATTTCTGTGCTAACTAGCTTTGTAACATTAAATAATTCAGTATTTCAGCCCTATTTCATTAAAACCTTAAAATACTTACTGAAATGTAAGTATAAAATTACAATATCCATGTGACTAAATGTAGTTAGTTACTGCAGACTCCTGTTAGAGTCAGCGCAGATCTAGGAGCAACTCAATTCACCCTAAAGCTTAAATATACTGTAGATATGTATATTTAATCAAAAGAATCTACCCTAGGAAATATAAAAACTTTAGACTTAGAAATCTGATCTCCATACATTCAGATTTCAATGACGTAAATCTGATACCAAACTTTCTAGGTGCCCACAAAATGTATAAACCTTACTAATCAAAAAGCTTCAGTGGAAAGCTGTACTGGCCACCCAGCTGTCAAGAGAGATTTGGAGACCAGTCAGATCAGTTCGGTATGATTTTTCCATTTTCTATTTTTGGAGGGATATTGTCCTCATGGCTACATAAATTTACATAATTTCCAACCTTTCCACATTTCCTTACCTGAAAGAACATGGCACTAGAACACATAAGCGGTTGAAATCCTGGTTCCGCTGAGGTCAATGGAAAGATTTCCTTGATTTCAGAAGTGTCAGAATTTCACCATGGGACAAGATGGCTGTGCCATATTACCACAGATCTGCACAGGGAGTGATAATCCCCCACACCTCAAAACAAAACCAAATAACCCCCCTTTGCCTGGCAGGTTCTTCATTTTCCCTTCTATCCAGGTAGCTGCAGGCAATTCTGTAGTAGGGAACAGGATGTCTTATGCCTGAAATGCGAACAAAGGAGCTAATGTTGGAGTTCAGCTATGACTCACATTCGGCAGCACATACTCCTGTCACTTCTGAGCGGCACTGCCCTACTCTGCTCCGCAGAAACATTTTAAATGATGTGGGAGATATTTTATATGGAGAGGTAAAAGCACTCTTATATGTGACTCACAAAGATCTCATCACTATTTTATCCTTTATTCAAATTACTCTTTAGATCAAGACTATTAATACTCATAATTAATTTGGCCTTATATAATGCTTTTAATCCAAGTACCTCACAACACTTCTTGAGCATTACCTAATTAAGCCAGTCACAATATCTCTGTGATGTAGCCAAGGAATCTGTATGACTGGTTTCATCCAGCTCCAAAAAGCAGTCACCTCTGGGGTCAAATGAGGCAGCTGCTCAATAATGCATAGCGGCATCGTGCCACACTTTGGGAGAGGAAGTGAGAAATAGCAAATCTAATTGGAACTACAGGGGGACTGAGAGAGGAAAATGTAATTATCTATAATTTCAGATGTAAAGGTGATAACTTGTCTTTTCCTCTGAAGGTTGTCAAAGGCTCTCATGTCCAATTGTTTTTTTACCTTGTGGTACAGATGTTTCATAAAATGCCACAGGTCCTCTGGTACTCTGGGCAGTCAGAGAGGAATGCCTTACCACATCAGCATTTAATGGCCTATTTTACATTGAAATTCTGCTTCTGCACGTATAATTTACTTGTCCAAAGTAAATAGCTAATGCGATCCTTTGATCAAAACCTGTAATAAATTGCCAATATTTAACATTTCTCCCCACAAAGCTGATTTAAAGTTGTACTATCCCAACTGTACTGAAAGAAACTGAAGCATGGGGAAAATAAATGAACATCCTCTATGTACCCAGAAAGTCAGTGATTAAAAGGTCATTGAATCTTATTTTCCAGGCCTGTATAACTTTGCTAAGCTCTCACTCATCCTTCTTTCTGTCTGTTAAAATGTCTCTAATGTTCAGTCTGTGTTTTTTATATCCTTGATTAAAATAAAGATCAAACATGGAGTCTAAAATACTCTGTTAACAGGAGAGCTTTCACGTATGTATACCCATTTGTATCTCTACTAAAACAAGATTTAAACAAAGCAAGCTACTAACCCCACGGATGCAGAAGCTCCCCAGGTGTCTTTTGGACCACTGCTCCCCAAGGTTGGGCACTGGGTTTCTGCCCGCATTGCTGCTTCAGCCCAGACCCATCCCATGGGGACATGCAGCAGGGACCCAGGCACAGCCCCCAGGGATGTCCAGGGCTTCTCATGCTGAGGGACATGGGACATGGGGCTTAAAGTGTCTGCCAGAGGGGAACAAATGACTTCACAGGCAGTTCCCTCTTCTCGGGACAGGCAGGAGGAGCAATAGTATGGAGGGGGAGTTATTTAGGTGGCAGTCACTGAAAACAGCTCTAAAGTTTTCACAGATTCTTGCAGCTGGATCAGGAGGTGGCGATCTCCTGTGACCTGCTGTGTAGCATGGGAAGCTGCAGATATCACCAAGGAACTTTTGCATCAGACCTGTAACAGCTTTACCATAAAGACCTGATCTCAGTTTAGACGTTGAGAGACAAAGGGTCTGCTGTGTCTCTGCGTAAAGTATTGGAATGGAAAAGTGCATTGAACACCAGAGACTTCACTGAATCTCTGGCCTGAATCTCTGGCCACTCGATCTCAATTATAAGAAACTGTGTCCCTTGTAAGTATTTATAAGCACATTTGTGGAGACTAGAGAGGAGCCTGAGGAGCCCACATATTTTTCCCAGGACCTAGCAAAGCCAAGGGGGCTGGTGAAGTCACCTTTCTCCATCCTGCTCATAGTACAGCCATTTTTCAGACCTTAGCTCTCATGTGAACATAGCCTTTTTTTTTTTTTTTTCACTTCCTGTGTAATAAAATAGGTATTCTTATGAAGCAAGAAAATGGAGAAAAATTATAATGAACATGCTAGTAATTCCTGAGGATTTTTAAATTTTGAGAAAGCACAGCCACTACTGAAGCACCTGGAATATACAGGTCTTAAAATGCACAGAAAATGATGTATTATATAAAAACATCCATAAACCTAGTGCTTTTATTGTCTAGTAATGATATAACCTGCACTGATGTAGAGCATCCTCCATGTTACAAAAACTGTAGGAAGTACTGTACATTATCACCAGGGAGCAGACATGACCGTTCCCAGAATGAAAAGACCTTTACAAGATGACCCTTTAAGCAGAGCACCTGAGACGAAGAAAATTCCAGTTCTTGGATGATTTCAGTTCTCCCCAAATCTTGATGCTTTCAAATATTTTATGAAATAAAAATTCCAGAAAGAAGTTATTTTTTTCCACTTTTCAGATTACAGAATAATCACAATTTTGAAACAAAGTAATTTCTGAGGGAAAAAGTTATGAAGAACTATTTCATTCTGCAAGAGCATTGTAACAAAAAGTTCTGACATACTCATTCTATCTCTGTGTTATTTGTGTTAAAATTAACACAGTTTTACATTTCACCAGAGCAGAACATCTGTCAAAGTTTTAAAAGCTTTTGTTGTATTCCTTAAGCAACTTCACTCACTTTAAATTTAAAAAAAAAAAAAAAAGAAACTTTTTATTTCAGGGAAAATTCTTTAAGAAGAAGGTTAAATTCTCTTTCCAGTTACACCCAGAAGTATCCACATCTCCTTCTCACTAGATAATAAATTTCAGATGGCTTTATTTATTGTGTTCATTATGGTGTGCATCATGAACAGCTGTAGCTTCATGGTCACAGTGGATGCACTTATACCGTCCTTGCAGAAAAATGCATGCCCTTTCTCCTCAAGAGAGAGGAAGAACATCTCTGGGGTCAGCTATGAATAGCTGAAAAATGCTAAGTGTTTCCCATTGCGGGTCTGGGAGTCACGCGTTCTGCTAGGGAGGGTGAAGTTAACTTCAGGGGGGCTAAAAGTCAGACAAGTCAAAGTCAAGCTCTTCTTAGCAATAAGGGATGCATGCTCCTGGGTGATTCATCTCATTACAGATTAGGTACCTAGTTACATACCTTCCCTAAGGTAGGGAAAATAATCACCATTTGGAAATCCCCCTTTTTTTCTGCAGACTCTAAAAGGAGCCAAAGCTAAGTAACGCACTCTTTGATAACTAACTTTCTCTAAATTTTGCTGAAAAGATCCTACCCTAAGGGCCTACAATTATCTTTAAATACTGTTTTTAAACTGCTTATGGAGTTGGACAACCATTCCTAAAACCAACAGGAAGCCTTCCAGCCAGGGCAAGTGCTAGGGAAAACATGCCTAAGAGTGATGCTGGAGCAGTGACATTAACAGTCAGAAGAGTGCAGCGACAGTCTCTATTATAAACTCATTTTTCAGTTTTAATTCTTCATAGAGTATAACATTTAAGTGAATGAATGAATAAATGTGTTGTTTGAATAGTGCTATCACTGTACTGTACTGCTGCTGTACATATAGTGGATGAAATATTAAAGCACAGTAGATATAATGAAACACAACACCCTAACCAAAATAGAATGACCAGGTGGCTTGGCACAGATTTGTGAATATTTTGCTATAGGCAGAGCATATGAGACCTTTGATCTTATTTGCATGAACTTATATGTGAAAGTATTATTTAGAGCCATGTGTACGTTTTAAGTATGTCTGTTCTAGTGCAAAAATCTAGCTGAAACAATCCGTTGTTGCTAGAAATGTTAAATGGAAGTACTGGTATGTGTCATTGCTCCAGCAGAATTTAGAGATGTTTGGGGAGAAATGTAGAGAGCAATCTGCACTGATACAAAGCGACTGAGCTCTCCTCTTAAAGATATTGACACGCCAAGGTTAGCAGAAGAGCAGAAATGCCTAAACTAAAAGTTATTTTGGGTACCTCCATGTTGTGCTGCTGTCTAACATATTCTACATTACCTTCAGTGGGACTGCACAGATGTTATAGAGGAAACAGTAAGCCAATTCTTGTAAGTTTACAGCATATGTTTTGCTTTTATGCTCAGATCTGCTTGATTTTACTAGCTAAATTCAAAATGAATGAAATGTCAGTGGTTTCTCTCTAGTTGTAACCATTTACTCCATGGAAAAATTGGATCACTGGTAGAGAGAGAAAATAACAGGTGATGAGGGAAAGTAAACAAGAAAAAGATGATGGAGATTTTCCTGGAATAATGTTCTAGAGAGTTATTTGCACTGAAACAATAGAGGGCATCTAGAATGCTAAGCAGTTCAACATCCTAGCCGATAAAACACACTTACCAGATGATGCAAATTGAGACCATTATAAACAAATCTAGACCCCACCCCCTTAAAGCACTAATCAAATACGGACTCAAGACAGACGGAACCCCAAGCAGAAAAGCAAACATCTCATTTCTCAGTCTTAGTCAACCAGGAGAACAGATGGCCCTTAATAGCATGCCTTGAAATGTCTAATTACATGAGAAACTTTGTATAGTTTTTCTGGACTTTTAATTGGTCCCCCAACTGTGTGTGAAGAGAGCCAAATGTTTTAATAAATTCATACTAAATATCAAGATGTACATACAGTATGTGCAACACCTTGCTGGGTTACTGTTAATGTGGATTTCAAAAACATGGCAGCACAGACCTGTGGGTCAAGGCTGTCATGCAGACGAGCTATATTCATTTCTTTGGAAGTCTTCCTCATATATCAAGCTGAGTGCCTTGGATTTCCACAAAATAGGAACAGCAAGATGTATACGATAACACATTTAGGGTCATTAAGAATTTAGCCTACATAAATGACATGAGAGGAGCAATGGTAACTATAGCAACAGATAAAAACAGAAGAGAAGAGGGGAATGGACATTGCACATCAGCATACCAAACTGAAACGTAACAATACAACTAAAAGATTACCAATATCTTGCAAAGGTCTACTGTACTGCTGAAATAATAAAATTATATTTATTTATATTATTAAAAGAATTAATGCACATTTAATGACTGAGATGTAGTTAAGTACCTAAACAGTAGCAAAACAACATATAGCCAAGTGCACAAACTCTTGTTTACAAACAACAGGTACAGAAACAAAGCAGTAAGTGAGGCAAGAAAAAAATCAGCAACAATGAATGCTGTTATCAGTGTGCACTGAATTCAGAAACATATCTAGAGGTACAGGATCTTTACTTCTATTGCCCAAAATCTTGTGTAATGTTTCCTTCTAGTAATATAGGCCATAAGAAAGCATCAGAGTACTGCTATTTTGGTCAATCATATCATTTAATCTTGCTTGTGATCATGCTGTTTAACAACATTAAATTTTTTGCTGCAATTAGGAAAGCTGTTCCAAAACATTGTTGCTCTGATGCTTAGAAACCTTCTTTTCAGGATGAATTTATTAATGGCCAGTTTATACCCATTTGTTCTTATGCCAACCATGCCCGTTAGTTCAAATAGCTTTTCTCTGGTGTATTGGCATGCAACATTATAGGCCTCCTTTTTGGTAGACTGTGAAAGCCAAGTTCCTCTCGGAAGATAATGTTTCTTTCCCCTAATTGTCCTAAAGTCTTTCTCTGCCTTTCATCATGCTTAATTCATTTGTATGATTGGCTATAATTGTACATTACATTCCAGCTACACTCTTGCTGGAGCATTGTTTAGTACTTCCCTGTCCCTGAGGATGTTTTCTTTTTATATGGCTGCATCACATCAGTCTATCACAGGCTCACTACCAGATATCATTTTTTTTTTCTGTCTGTTTTTCCAACTAGGTAAGCTCCTAATTCACTGCAGAAGCTCTAGAAACTACTCCTTAATCTTTGGCTTTGTGTTTTGTGCTACTAAATGTTGTCCCATTTCTAATAACTCAGTTACATTGATATGCACTCATCATGGTGCAGAAACCCATATCCCAGTTATGGCTGTTGTTCAATTATGTTTGTTATTCCTGTGCAAGTGCCTATGTAGTAATAACTGTGCCTTATTATTTATGTCCTCCAGCATACACATGGAAAATTGTAATCTTTGTAATAAGAATTTACCAGAAATATAGACTGCTATTCACCTGTCTTCAGGATCTGTGTTGATACTTCAAGGGCTGCCTCAGCGAAATCTTTTTTGCAACTCTCCCAGAAGACAACTGACCCAAATCCTTTCTGGTTTCATCCTTTTAACCACTGTTTCACTGCTGGTTACCACCACACTGATTCTCAGCCCCACCAACTTCATCCTATCTTTTCTGGACAACACACACCTCTTTTCCGTTATAATTCTTATTCCTGTACAGGAAAGAATAAAATCATTTAAAAAAAATCTAGACAGATCAGTAGTAGTTTACATGTATTTCCAAGAGCATAGAAGGAAACAAGGAGTGAAAGTCAGTGGGGGATCATGAACATAAGGTTCACACTGAAAGCAAATCCAGTTCTGTACAGATACAAAGAGTTATGAAGGTGAAATAACAATGTAAAAGGTATAATGACTAAAACGACTTCCCCTTTGGTTTGTATAGTTAGCCAGTATGACACACCTTGTTAGCTGTCTTTGTTATATCCTTATCTGTTACCAGGGGAAACTAATTATATTTCTGTTTACAGTGGTCCATATTTTTTTTCTTATAAACAGAGTAGAAATCTTATGGAGCAAGAAAATCTTCAGTGCGAGGCCTATTACCAGCTAGCACTTAATGCAAGAGCTTCCCCTCTCAGTAGTACTACAAAGGCTTGCTGAGCCTTCTTGGGGTTTCGTCCTGAGGTTCCCAGTGCTTGTGGCCCAAATACAGATACTCTATAAAATGCACTCCCTGCACTTTCATGCAGACCCAAGTTGCTAACTGTATATGGAGGCCAACTTTGCATAAGCCCTGGGTTTCAAGCGTTGTCCCCTCATATCCATTTCAGGCACTTCTAGTGTGAAATAGCTAAATCACATTTGATGAGGTTGTCAGATCCCCCGCCCCTGCCGCGTCCCCAATCCTTGGTTAGGAAAGGTTTTGTCCATCTGCAGTTCTGTAATGCACTCAGTGCATAGCCAAGCACCCAGTGGACAAGATGGCGATATCTGTACCAGGGAACTAACCCATCCCACGGTCCATTCGCGAATCCCTGGGCCAGCTGCTTTTGTCTGTTTGCCCATGCTTTTCATTTCTCTCATCCTCCTAGACGGGGTAGCCACTTCCAGCCTGCCTGTTGGGAATGGACCATGGCATGGGCAGCCTGTGTTGTGGAGCTGCTCTGGAGGGTGTCGTTCGCTCAGGTCAGTATGCGCCAGGGACTATTTTAGCAGGCATCAGCACAGTCAGTGCATTTGATTGCCTGCACATCAGTGCAGGCATTTGATTGCATCAGTTTAAATTAGCCTTGAAGACAGACACGATGATGCTCATACTCTTGCTATTTCTATTACAGCACCCATATGCATGTATTTTCCTTTGTGCTTCTAACAATTACCCCTTCTAAGGACACGATATTAGAAGTCTTACCAACATGTTTATTTGCAGCTATCAGAAGGTCTGGGAGCCCAAGAACTTCTAAGGTAATAGCTCCTGAAGCACAGAGATTTATGCCTAGCAATGAGCATTTTTGTGTCCCCAGATCTAACCTTAGGCAACCTGCTTGTGGTATAGAGGCCTGTGGGGTCTCTCCCTTTGTATAATCATTTCCAGAGCCTGGAAAAATCTCCTTGTATTTCAAAAACCTACAAAGAAATATAAGAAAGATCTCCTCATTTAAGTGTGAAGAGCTAAAAAGTAACTTCGCTACCCTTTAAGTATCATGACAACTGCACTGCTAGAGGCAGAGCTGTGTTATTGGACATCTTCCAGCATGAAGAAATAGAATAACAGAAGTAGCATTAGAGAAGCACAATGCTCCATATTACTTCAAGGATGCTTGCTCTGCAAGACATTCGAAGGAAAGGAGATTGCTAAAGTGATGGGAAAAAGGGGAGGTAGGAGAAAGCTGACCTTGGAGGAAAGAAAACTAGTATCAGCAATGCTAGCAGCTTCAAAATACTTTGATATATTGTCCAAGCTGTCCTGTTCTCAAGCTGAAAGAAGAATCCAACCATGGGAATTCAAATAAGGAAATTCTGAAGCAGTCAGAAAGAGCTATGAGAAAGCAAATTATAGATAAGAAAGGAAGAAAGTTATTTGGAAATACTATTTTGTATGACAATGGGCAAGCCAATAACATTCCAGATGAAATCACCGTACACAAATAGGGAAGGTGAAACACAACAGCCCTATAATTGAATAAAGTCCTAACTAAGATGACTTCTGATAAGTGTTCAGCACAAAGGACTGCAAGTTTATAAAAAATACAAGAGAAGACACATCCCAGAGACACCTACATGTGTGATCACTGTTTAAACAATTAAGCAGATGAATAAATTGAGTGAAGATTAAGTATATTAAAATTCATAGCACTAGATTAGAAATAGAACAGAAAAAATCTTGTTTGTGAGAGAATAGATCTATTCCTTTGAAATAAGAAATATGAAGAAGCCTCCTTTGTGAAACTGTGAAAACAGCTCTTAACTAGCAATGCAAAGCATATTTACTGCTGGTAGTTATTCTGCATTTAAATTAGATGTATGAAGGATAAAAGAGTATAAGACACCTGGGTGGTGTGACAACTTGTTTGCTACTTCCTGTGTGTTTGCTTTATTTTATTTTATTTTATTTTGGTTTCTTTCTATATCTCCATAGCTTTCACCTTCTTCAAAATAAAAATAAGTAGACTGAGGCAGAGGTATTGTTTACTGGATGCTTATTACAGAGTGGCTTTTAAACAAGCAGGGATAGAGTTTCAGAAACCATAACATAGCAAATCTAGGTCAAGGCACAAGGTTACATATTCAGATTGAATGTCATTTCCTGTGGGTTTCAGTGGTAACCTGTGGGCTTTCAAATCAACCTAGACAAAGAATCCAGTTATTGCATGCCTGTCACATTACAGATATTATTTTAATTGAAGTACCTGTCCACTGAAAGGCACTTTATGCATTAGAGTTGTTTCCAGACCTTCGCATTCTGAAAGATACCATTTCTTCTCTATTGAAAGATTTAAAATACATTATTTCAGTGTGCGATTTGGTAACAGAAGTTCCAAGAAAGTAGTCTTACATGCAATAAATTGATGTCTAGTGTAACTTGATATTGAGAAAGCAGAAGATAACAATCTAAAGTCAAATTGTCAACACATTGAAAAAAACAGTTATAGCAATATATATATTTTTTAATTATTTGTCTGCTCTTCCCCAATTCTAAGCAGAGTTATTGTGGCAACATACGGTTCAGAACATTTTAAACAAGAACAACAATGTAATTAGATAATTATTATAAAGTTTTAGACACTTAAAATGGAAAATGTCACAAATACTATGACTATTGGACATGATCTCAATGTAAAAATATACTACTGAATAGCTTCAGAATATTCACACATGACCATAAAGCAGTTATTATATCCTCTGCTTGGGCTTAGAATGGATATATATATGTCTGTGTCTGTACACATACACATACACACACACATACATATCTATATAAGTGTGTGTGTAAATGAGGAAATGGGATGTTCTTTAGTGTGTTTCATTTACCTTTCAGTCAGAACTAAACACTAACACACGAGTAATGTAGACTCTTACAGAAACTATTAGTGTTTGAAGAAAACAGTATGCACGCGTAATAAAAAGGTGGTACCACACTCGTCAAATTGTCAACTAGAGAATATGTTTGGACATGCTAGGATTTCACCGTAATTATGGAAACAAGAAAATTAATATAGAAGTAAAACAGCATACTAAAGGTAAAGACAGATTGTTACACAATTTTGATATTGAATCATAAAAATAAAGGCAGAATGAAAGTAAAAAAAAAGATTTGCTCTAAGAATTTCCTAGGTACTCCTCATTATATATTCAAATTTTCTTTAAAAAAAAAAAAAAAAAGGCAAAAAGAATGGGTACCAAAAATATTCCTTTGTACTTAGATTAGGAAACTGTTTAATATCTCAGATATAGCTCTCAAGTAGTTTCTCAAGTTTTAACCCTGGTTAAAACTGGAGAAACATGAATAATAAATTATCTCAGATACTCGGCCAAAATGAATATTACTTCTAACTTACTTTGAATCAATCAGCAGACTAAAGAATTAGGATCTTAGCCTGCAAATAAATAAACAAATAACAAATCCTGATGGCCCTAGATTATTCTTGCCTTTCCCACAGAACTAAGAAGCTTTTTGGATAACCCTGCCTGGCTCTCAGGAATGGCATTTGTGGTAAATGCAAGAGATCATATGAAGCTAGCAGGAGAGAAAGGAAATGCTATGAAGGAGGAGGTAAGGAGAGAGCACCAACAGGGAAGCAGGGAAGCAGAATCTGAAAATAGCAGTTATTTTAGGAATTGAATTAAGGCTCTAGCTACAAAAGCGCGGTATTGAAATGTAAGGTTTCCATTCCAGAGGCCCATTCTCATAACTTAGTACTTTACGAAGACAATACAATTACAGTGAATTGGAGGAGAATTAAAAAAAAAAGTTTGTAAGTAAAAAACACATTCTTAGGATGTTTGGAAAGTTTTCCCTAGTTTCTGGATGATCTAGGACTAAGTCCAAATGGGGAAAGTGGCCAGTGAGAGAAGAATTAAATCGGTGCCAACCATAGTGCCTTATAATGCCAACATAAAAAAATATAGTGACTATTAAATAACTTAAGAGTTTTCTTCCATGGGAATGCAGTAGAAACTTCTTCCTCAGATTAAGGCCAGTAGTTTTATAAATGAAAAGTAGAGTTGATTGGGAATTTTCCAAAATTAAAAACCAAACAACAACCCCTAAACCCAAAATCAGAGGATGAAATATTTCAGCATGCCGCTAGGAGATGAAATATTTAGTTTGGGGCTGGGTTGCACTGCACTGAGATTGTTAAGTTTCATAAATCGAGTTAAAATAGAGTGGAGGTATGAAGACCAGGTCTTCAGGATTCACTGCTAAAGTTCCAGAGTAAATTGGATGAAGATGAATCTAAAGGTTTTGGTTGAGCTCAGAGAGAATTCAGTATCTGGAAATGTCAAGATGTGTTGTTTGTCTTAGAATGACAAAACAAAACGAAAGAATGGGATGCCATGAAATTTGATTTGCATGTAAAGAAGTGTCAATATTTTGTCTGACACAGAACAAATTTTGAAACCCTGCCATTTTCACAGGATGGAAGTCTTGATTTGCCACCAATTGTGATAAATTCAAGCTCTGCATACTGTTAAACAAAAAAGTGTGCACCTTGGTGTGAGAGGAGAGCCAGGTAAAGCTCTAAGGTGGATGTCTTGACCCTTGCCTTAGGGTATGTGGTGGTTTCACCCAGCTAAACAGCAGAACTCCACCACAACCGCTCGCTCACTCCCCTTCCTCGAAGGAACACAGGGAGAAAATACGATGGACGAGGGCTCAGGGGTTGGGATAAGGACAAGAAGGTTGCTCACCAATTACTGTCACGGGCAAAACAGACTCAACACAAGGAGATCAATATAATTTATTACTATCACTAGCAGACTAGAGCAGTGAGAAAATAAAAGCAAACTGAAAACACCTCCCCCCATCCACCCTCTTCTACCTCCTCCCCCCGAGCAGCACAGGGGAACGGGGAATGGGGGCTGCGGTCAGCCCATATCACT
>VXAL01006948.1:9119-53262 GCA_013399475.1 Chauna torquata
ATTGATTTAAGCTGGTGGATGATCTACCCCCTGTATATACCCCAGCATTTTGATTTACATCTCTGAGTGCTCTGGAATAAGTAGTGCACTATAAGTAGTGCACTGAAAATTCAAGACCGATGTTATTGTTTTTATTATTACTTACTATGACAAAACAAGCAATCACACATATACATAGACAATAACTTTTTAAAATTAACTCTAAATTTTGCATAAAATATTGAGAAAGGTTTTTGGAAAGGACAACATAAACTTGGATTTAAACTTCCCCTTAAATCTGCAGCAGCTGCCAATGCCAATGGTATCATTTCCAGTTGGTTTACTCCAAACATACCTTGCACAGCTGCAGCCACTACAAGTCTCAGATACATCTGGCATCAGCACTGGTGTATTTAATTATATTAAAAAGTAGAGTGACTTGATAAAAGCCTTTAAAAAATAAGGAGTCAAAAAAAAAAAGGAAAAGNNNNACAAGTTAAAAAATTCTAACAAGCAGAAGAGTAAAGATAATAAAGAAGTTAGTCTTACTCTAAGTTTACATTAGAGCACTTTTTACTCTGTCAGCTTCAGCTAACCACTAGCACAATGAAAACTAGGTGAACTTGGTCTTGCATGGGTTCTCACTGGAGAGAAAAAGAATATCTAGTATTGTTGCTTAGCACTTTTATGTACTTTTCAGCTATAGATCCCAAAGTGTTTATAAAGCTCCAGAAATATAATTATCTCCATTTCATAGCTGAGGAAATTGAAAGGCAAAATTAAGTGGTTTGCTGAGGGCCACACAGTGAATCATTTGAAGAGCCAAATTGTTACTGTAAATCTCCACACCTAGGCAATGATTACGCTGCTGTGACTCAGAGAAGATATTATTCTAGAACATCAATTGCTACTGCATAACCAGTGTCACACATTGGCTCCTACACACTCCTCACAATGTACAGCTGCCTGCTGGACTTTTTAACTTGTCTCTGTTTTGTTCAGCAGGAAAGTAGGTGCTCTTCAGAACTCCCCCAAAAATTTCTTGTAAAGAGGCAGCCAACTTTTCAGAGCTGAAAGTTTCTTCCTAAAACAGTTAAAAGCACTGTTTAAGAGTCTAACTTCATTTTGACAGCTAACTTGTGTCCAAATTCAGCAAAACAATCCTATAAGCATATCATTGAGGGGTAGCTTTCCCCGTCTGGATCCCCAGTGGATCTGAGATAAAAGTGCGGGTGACCCTGCCATAAACTGTATTGGCATCTCTTTCTGAAGCACAAAAGATAATGTCATTTTCTGATGGCCACAAAATAAATCATTTTTGAGAAATATTTTGAACTCACTTGAAGTGTGAGCAAGTCTTATCACTTGTAACTCTGTATGCTCTAAGCTCTACTACTCCTAGTGCAGTTGTGTGATCTTTTACAAGATGGGAGCAAGTTCTGTATGCAGTTCAAGCCACCCAGAAACTGTGATTAGTATGGCATCAAGTCAGCTGCATTGTTCTCAATCTGATGAAGGTTTATGAATTTGGGCCTATCGCTGCCCTTTCCCTCATAGCTGCTAGCCTGGCTGAATTTGTGTTTGGCTGCAGTAGACTATGGAAATTATGAAAACCTGTCTTAAAGATAAATGGCTCCTCAATGACACTGAAAAAGTGATCATGTTACACACAAAATTATATTCTAGGTCTGGCTCCCCTCTAGCATCAGTTTTTCATTTGTGTGACTCCAATAACATTCAGTTGGGCTTAGTGTTTTTCAGTTCACAAGCACTGTTAAAACCTGGCCTAATTAGATACTTAAGAGCTGGGCACTTCTGAAATCTCTCCATTGTCACAGGCTTTGAACATTTGCACTTCATAACATCTGAACACTGGTTGCATACACATACATTTCAAAGATTTTGTAGACAGTGCTATTACTCTCTGGTAACATCAGATACTGTAACTTGTATAAGCTTTTATGAGGCTTCTGCTAACAGGAGCATCTGCACGAAGTACCTTATATCCCAGCAAACAATCTTATGCTGTTCAACCACAAAATTTATTCCATTTAAACAATTAAGCAGTCACTTCTCTCACATTGTGTAATCTCAGAGAGATATACTAAACATTTAAATAATAGTTTTTATACCACTACAACGCAACTCAAGCTGTTGAAAGAGATTATCCAAATGGTGGATATGGTCTTTCCAGTGTGGGGTGTAGAAATGAGGCCTAGTTCCCTGTTCCTGATTGTAAGCCTCCCTTTTATCCACCTAAGGAAGAATTGCAGTAAGAGCTAATGTTGAGGTAATCATTTCTGAGGCCCCACCAAGGTCCTTTTCTGAGGCACTGTTTTCAGAGATAGTCTCCCTAAATGTCTCTCCTAAATGTGTTGCTTGGCTTTTGGGCATGTTCGAATATATTTCACTGGTTCTTGGCCATCAACCAGGCAATTAAAATCAGTTTATAAAAGTAGCTCATCTTTCTCACTGCTGTGTTACTCAGTTTTGTGTTCATTGAAACCTTATCTAAATGGTTGGCAAAAACATTGAACAGCATTGGATCAGACCTTGATCCATGGTATGCACCACCAGCAATGTTTTAACTCAGAGACATTTCTTCATTAAACAACTCCACTTTAAGGTCTGTCACTAGTTTTTAATCCATTTAATGCTACTTTTTAATCCAATATAGTTGCTATAGATTGCTTAGGGCCTTTGTTTGTTTAGTTTTTAAAAAGATGGTATATATTTGTAAAGAAAGTAACTTGGAGAAATCCTAATATAAAGACCATCGACAGCCCTGTGTTTGTATCAACCTAAGTAATACTCGACACTGTAAGTAGGGAAGAAGAAGGTTTTACATTTGTTCAGAAAGATCTGTTTTGCTTGGCACAGTGTGAGAAGTATTTCTGCTAGTCTCTCAAAGTAGGGAAGTTAGGTGCTTGCAAGACAGCAGACCAGGATGGATACCTCCATTTCCTACATTTCGAGCAGCTGGCTAAATTTAGCTTCTCAGTTAGTTCCTTTGAGACTCTTGGGTCTAAAATAACCTAAGCCTGTTGATATGAATATGCTCAATTTTAGCAGTTGCTGCCTTACCTCTTTCTTTGTTACAGATGGCAAACTTTCATTTCCATCCACAACATCATATGGGATGGATACATCCTCCTGTTTAATTCCAAGTGCAGAACAGAAATATTTATTAAACATTTCTGCCTTTTCTGCGTCATTATTTATGATTTCCACCATCTGCATCTTCAGTGGAACTATATCTGACCTAAGATTCTTTTTGATGCTAAAATGTTTTTAAATTGCCTTCTTGTTGTTTTTAACCATATTGGCCACTGACATTTAACTGAGTCGTTAATTTCTTTTATCAGTTACTCATAAGTCTCTGTACAAAACTTATCCACTCTCTTTTTCAATTCTTGATATATGATTATATTGTTTTATACTTTTGCGTATTTTAATCAGGGCATTTTGACTACTGTACACTTTTGTAAGTGAACTCAGTTTATGTCCTTGAACAATTCCCAGTTTTCATTAATACTTCCTAATTAAAATTTACATTCCTGCTCAGTTATGTTAACTGATTCAAGCTTTGATAAACTGGCCCTCTTAAACTTCTAATATAGCCATGATTACTTGGTGTTATGTACAGCTCAAATTTATAAAGTAAATACAACCAGATTGTGATCATTAGTCCTTAACACTTCTTCCTGTTTGGTGGTGTCAGGTGGGCATAGTTATCTCTTTGGCCATCAAAACAATGTTCAGTTTTGAGTTTCTTTATGAATGATGCAGAAATTTCTACACTCTGATATTATCTGCTAATATTTTAGAAGCTCTAGGAAATCTTGGTACTGGCAAAACAAAATCTCAGCAAATATTCCCCAGTTTAAACTTCCATATGATAGTACAGAATTTCCCCTACCCCCACTCCCCTGAAGGAAAGATGTTGAAAGAGCAGCTCATCCCGCTGTCTGCAAGGCTCTTTTTTCTTTGTAACATACACAGATGTCCTATCTATAGTTACATTTTTACTCAGAAGTACTGGGTTCCTGTCACTTGATTATTTTTGACTCAACATACAATGTTATATTTGGTGCTAGAGTTGATCTCCAGTGCTGCCTCCTAAAAAATTTAACTGCTTTCCAGTGAAATTCCAGCATTATGACATTTTACTAAGTTTCAGAAATGTTAACAATGTGACATTTTTTCTCATATATGAATACTGCCTCTGTCCGCTTATTACCAAGATGCTCAAACATGAGAATGAGAGCTCAGAGGTTCTTTCAAAATGTGTTCTTGATACATACCTAGTCACTTGATTTTGTCACATATCTGGTATTCTGGTTGTAATTTATACGCACAGAGTTGCACACACACGTATATATTTGCCACAATTTGCCTTCGTCATTATTCCATGCTTAGTTTAATGCCCTTCTGGTTACATTAGTTTGTTTTTTCATTGATTGGCTTGGCTCCTACTGAGACAGTCAACAGAATCCAAGAGTTTCCCATCCCTCTGTTAGTAAATCATCAACAACCTATCAAATGAAGCCTGACAAGATATTAGCACCAGCCTACATCCTGCTAACTTGAATCTCACATAGGCTTGAATTCAAAGCCTTCATTTTTGCTCTAGACAAAAATAAACAAATAAATAAAAATTGTTTATTGTCCTCCTATCCCTTGAAATGTCCTGCAGGTTCTTCGTAGTATGGTGTCAACAAGGACTACATTTTATTGTCCCACTAAGGATGCTTTCATGAGCTTTTTCAAGGTTCTTCTGCTCTGAACTAGGCACTAGTTCTCTTTTATGAGTATTAATCCAAAAGTGACTTCTTAAAGTCAGCCAAACAATATGGAGAGAAAAGCCACTTCATTTACAGCAGGTCATCATCTTGCAGGTAAAATAATCAATTATAAATAGATAACACATGACATAATTGCCATGTGAAACAGCCTGCAAAGAATCTGTAGACTGAAATTCTTTGCCTACACTATTAATCAAATGACTTCAACTGATGAACAAAAGAATCCAAGTCTGCACTTGGATAATTTGCAAATAGGAATAAAAGAAATAGATTTGTCAAATTAATTAATCATTATAAGTAGTTCAACCAGTTCTATTGCCTCCACCCCCCCCCTTTTTTTTTATCATTTACATAGGTTTTAAATTCCTAAAGTGGTTTGGGAACCTTAAAGAGTAAAATTTGCTATAAATACTTAATGCAATATAATTTATATATGGCACTGTAAATGTACAAACATACTTTACTCAGCATTGAACTAGGAAGCAGAGACCATGATAGCGTGGTTATGATACCTTTAACTCTCAAGAAAATTTGAAAGCCTGATGTTTTTCAGGCAGACTGAAGTATGAACTGGGTACCTGCATTTTGAGGATTACTGCTGCAAGTGACCTGAACCACAGCTTAAGGAGCCTTTGTCACTGTGTCCATACCAGGGCAATAAGCCAGCAATGACAAGGATGCAATCGCCACACTCCACAGTCCTTGGGCTACCACAAGGGCCTGATTTCCAGAAATGCTCATCTGCAGCTCCATGCTGAACAAGCATATATATATTTTTTTTAAAAAAAAAGAACTTTTCAAATTATGATCCAACCCAATAATACTTAGCTGGCTGGATAAAATTGGTTCACAGAAGGTAAGCAAAGAAGCAAATAGATAAGTGTGTGAATACACCACTCAGCTCAATCAGCATAATTTGAGTGAGACTTGTTTTTTTCTAAAATATTACTGCTTTCTGACAAATGCAGTAATGTAATCAAACATATCAGAATAGCTCAGATTCTGGCATTCTTGTCCATAGTGTATAGCATCACACTCCATATACAAATCTATCGAAACCATGCAAAAAGCTTACACTGTGTACTTTGTTTATTACTATAACCACAACTACTTGCTAAATTTAGAAGATTAAATGTGATTAGAGCGATCAGTGATAGGCATAATTTTGAAGTCTGACAATGATGTAAACAACAGAAAAAACATAATAGGATTTTCTCTTTTAGATTTTTTTTTTCCAAAACTGAGCAAATTTGACAGTCACCTGGAAGAAATAAATATAAAACACTGAAATCTTGTTTACAACAACTGTATTAAAGCTCTTTCTGCACTGAGCATGCCACATCTCTGCTTCACTTGTATTATACTATGTAAGCAATAAAGTATTAAAATGACTTTTAATGACAAAAATCCTTATATTTTAGGGTTGAACATGTTATCTATTCAGACAATGAGTACTCAATTTGATATTTGGGTGGATAATTTGCAAATTCAATGCACAGAAAATTTTGTACCGTGCTAAGGTTAATTCATTTTTCCTGTGATGGTTTGTAGCCAAATGGAATCAAAATGTCCTTACACATTACTTCACACCCCCTTACTTCTCTAAGAAACTAAACAGTGTGTTGGACAGTGCTGAAGGGTCTAAAGATAACATGGGATAGAAAAGGAGGTATGAATAAAGAGAAAAGTGCTTTAGACGTTAGTCTACAAAATGCACTTTTCAGCTCAGTGCAGCAGAAACAAAAAGCAGTAAACAAAATCTACAAAGCAACCATAATGAGAGGTACCACTGTTTGAATTTATTTATTGTTGCAACAGCAGCTAGTAACCTAGCTTCATGAAGAGAACTGTGGGATTTCTTACACATGGTGTTGGCTAGGAAGCTTTCAAAAGTCTTTTAAACAGGAAGAAATCTTTAATCCTGAAGTATTTAGTCTTCACCATATGGCCTCATATGCTTGTTTTTGTTTATTTCCACACAAAAATACACCTGGAAATCTCTTACTTTTCTAATTCTAATTTCTGATTTTCGTAATGGGATTGTATCAGTGTAACTAACCTGTTACTTTATATTGTTTAAAGGTGAGAATTATTCCATAAAATAGTTCTGTAGTATCTAGCAGCTTTTGGTATTCAAAGGCTTGATGGGGAGTCAGTTGCTGTTTGTGTGGGTAGTCCCTTGCTCCCTGGTCTAGTAGCTTGGCTGTAGCAAATGGGATTAGTCTGGAAGACTATGGCTATGGAAGAAAAATGTGCTTACATTTCTACATATAAGTTTGATAATAAAATATTAATAAGAGTACGTTGAAGCAGAGCCCAATGGAAGTTGTTCAGTGGCCTTTGGATGAGGCCTTAAGAATTTACCATCTGCAGATTTCAAAGTTCATTAACAGCAAAAATGATCTGGAGGATAGTAAAGGGATCTGAGTAATGNGCTCCCAGTGATACAAGAGACAGCAAGTTTATAGGGGATTCAGGAACAAAAACGAAGTCTGAACTCACAGCACTGGATTGGAAGATCAGAACGCTTTAACCCTTTTAACCAGCGTCTGGCTCACTATCATTTAGCAGCTCTTCACAGCAAAGGTCTGGGGAGTGAGGGAGGGGGACAAGAGAAGAGAGGAATGCTTGGCACCTCACTTGCAATCCTACAAATATCAGTAAGTAGAAAAATCCTGTTCTTTAGCAGATTACCTAGACTTTCCTGAATGCTTCATTTTCCCACTTTTTATAGAGCTTCTTCCTCCAAGGAAACTCCCTGGAATGGAGTTCCACACGATAGACTGCCACTGATGATTAAAAGCTGTGTCATCATTGACCTTATGTACAACATCATTATTCACAGCTAACTGGTTCCCAGCTACAGAGAACCCTTTTGTCCCTATAGAAAAATGAGATTATAACATTTTATCCAGAAATTAAGCCCAGTTTATTGATGCCTCATCATGGTTAGTGCAGTACTTAATTTCAACATGTTAAAGAATTAATGAGTCCCATATACGCTTCCTCTGCACACTCTAAACTTGCATGGTTATAAATTTGTGGGGTTTCAGGTTGATTCACTAGCTTGGAAACAATAAAATACAATTATTGGTTGCAACCACTGTTCTAGATGAAATCTGCATCTCTAATAAGACTGAATATAGGACAGAGTTGCTTCATGTTGTCTGCTGGCTTTCAAAATGGTCAAACTGATTTTCACCTCTTTCTCTGAAATTATGCCTCTGTTTTTAATTAAAAGGAGAATCTTTTATTAAGGAAATCCATGAGGGCGGTTTGTGGTTCTTTACTACAGAATACCAAAGGACATCAAATGTTGTTATGCGTGTTTCTCCTTAAGCCTACACAAAGCTTTCAGTCCTTCTAGTGCATGTTAATACACAGTCTTGGCAACTTTTCTGTGCTACCTCAATCATACGAATGGATCCAAGTTTCACATACACAAACCAGCCTTTCAAGCAAGAAACAAGATAAATGTCCAATTTCAGACCAAAGCTACTTTAACACTCTCTACACACCTCTTTAATAGAGAGGTAATGGCAGACTCCTTCATCATTATTATGTCTGTTACAAGCATATTTTAATACTCAACAATTTCTTCCCAAAAGTGAAAAAAATTAAAAATAATAATAGCATAATTTCTCTGAATGAATAGAACATCTGAGAAACTTTCTCGGACAATATAATTTGGATGTTTTCAACATCACTTATTTTATTTCACAACAAACTTACATTTTATCACATGATTGCTTTCCCAATTATAGTGCAAAATAAAAAGCATCATCAAATAATTTAATAGGTGCAGAGGAAAATGTAGTTTTGTTCATCAAATGATGCAGAAAATAACGTGACAACAAAAAATCTGCATGTTCGGATGGGAAATTATTGCTGTGGAGTTATTTATCCTGTATCTCCTCAACGGAAGAAAAGGATGGAGGGCCCCCAGGTTTGATTATTATTTTTCTGATAAAGTGTACACTTGGATAAAGGGAAGATTTCCTCTTCCAGGCAGGGTCTGCAGTCCTCCCAGTAAGTGTGTAATCTCAACAGTTAAAAGACAAACGGCATTTATCCATGAAAACAGAAGTCCACACTTAGGCTGCAGGGTAGGAGATTTAGGAAAAGAGACTGACAGTTTTTCTTTAGAAAACTGTTTGTATTTCTACCACAACCTACTCAGACATATACTAATAGAATTTTAAAAGGTCTGTACGCATCCACCGGTGCTCAGATGGCATGTTGATAAGTGCCTCCTGGTGATTTTCAGATTTCCGACTCAGACGTCGGCCGATGATTACCACTATCTGCCTCACAATACAAAGCACTAATCTGTTTTAAAATAAAGGCCCGGGCCAGCGTGCGCAGCAGCAAGCACTCGGTCACCACTGCACGCCGCAGTATCCTTATGAGGCCTGCATCCAGGTCGCGTAGCACAGGTATGTATTATTTATAGACGTGCCTCCATGTGATTACCTCCAGTTAACTTGAAGCCTCTCATAAAACAAAGGTTGCTCTAGTCCTGCTCACCATTGGCGTGAGGCCCTCCTTGCTCCCACTCTCCCCTACCAGTGTAAGCAGACATAGCAGCCCTCGGTCTAATTAGCTGTCTTTAAGGCAGGGCTAAGTGGGCTCAGTGGGGGGAAAAGGCTTTCTCAGGCCCCTCCAAGCCTCTCCTCAGCACAGGCAGACAGAGTGTGCACGGCCTCCAAGAGGCACCGCAAACTCGCTGACATTATGTCCACGGGTTATCATTATCATCTTTTTTTTAAAAACCTGATCGATTGCTCCCAACCACAATGATGCTTCAGGGCATCTCTCTCTCTGCTGGGGAGTGATTGACCATTGGGTATCATTAAAGAGGGGAGGCGAGGGGAGGGAGGGAGGTGAGGGGAAGACGGAGGCGGCCGTGGCAGCAGCTTCGGCTCCGGCTCCTCCTTGTGCGCGCCTCTCCCTCCCGGATGCTGCTGACCTTTCACTCAGGAGCCAGCTGGAGCTGGGAGAGATTTAATTGAATGGCTTCCTCTGTTGCGTTTGGAGTTTGGGTGGTGGAGGAGGAGGATACAGCACTAAGTAGGGGGAGAGGAGCAGAACAGAAAACAAAACAAAACAAAACAAAAAAAACCACCAGCAACAACTTTGAATGACCTTCAAAGGCTAATTGCTCAGCTCTTCCTAGGCCTTTGCCAAGCATGGGCTCACATGGGGAAGCTGGCAGCACTGAGGCCATCCTTCCCCACGTGTGGGTACCTCCATCGTGCAGCCCTGCTGCCCCACTGCCGGCTCTCCCAGAGCAATTGACCCCAGATGAGAAACAGTGGCCTCCTACTTCCTCCTGGGCGATGCCACATGGACTGTGAGGGTCATCCTCCTGTCCCAGGCCTCCCTCATTGGTCTGAGAAGAAAGTCTTGGGGGGCATGGGGGGGAGAAGGAGAAAGCATCACCCTGTATAAATGTATAACTATGGGTATATGGGTGTATAAATATGCAAAAGTGTACATTAATGTTTTCCTGCCTTTTTAAAGTGACAGTTTTCTTCTGTTAGATTACAAAAATGGATGGTAAATAAAACCAGAGGAGACACAGCCTGAGAAGCCCAGCCGCTGCTCTCACTCCTTCCCGTTCATCTCACATTTACTCCTTTTCTGGTCCTTTGTTTGTTCCTGGGATTCTGCACCTTCACAGTGCAAAGCCACACGCTTCTTCCTTCCCCACTTTCCTCCCCCTTTCCTCCTCAATCCAAACCCCCTCCCTCCCCCCCTGCTAATTTAACATAAGTAAAAAGGAACGAACGAATCTCAGCTGAGTTAAATGGGTGACAAGGGAGATGGAAAGAAGAAAATTCATCCCTTCTTGTCTTTGAGAGCAATTTAATTAGGCCCAGGCCCCCTGTGAGTGGGTAAGGGGAAGGCTGAGGATTGGCTTGTCTGGGCTTCCTCTGAAGGCAAAATGCGGCCTTGGACACACATACAGAGAAAGGATTTTTAAAGGATCATGTAAGAAGATCAACAGATAAGCAGCTAATTTTGTGTACTTAGGGAGCAAATGAGTGTGCACACTCCCACCGGAATAGCCAGAGTGATGGGATGAGAGGAAGAAAAATAAGGAGGAAGCACGGAAAGATCTTAAAGTATTTCGCTGTTACTGCTGATCACCAAAATTAAAGATTTATACTGCTTGGATAGGGTACTCTGGCTTTCACAGCAACTGTGCATGTGTAGGTATATCTATACACATACATATATAGATATAGATTTTTTCTTTATACAGTTCAGTTATTTCAAGAATTTTCATCAGAAAACCACTTTTAAACTAATTGGAGTCTGTGGAGAGGAAACCTCATTTTTGGTTCAAATGAATTTTCTGAAAATGTCATTTGATTCGGGAAATATGACTGATCTGCCCGATTTCTTGATAAGAAATGAAATGAGCCGTTGTCCTTCAGGATATCATAGACTTGAAATGGGGGATTTTATGGTTAATGCCATCAGATAGAAGTGTCCTACTTTGAAAGGAGAAGTCCATCAGCCCCAGGGAAAGGCTGAAGCCTGAATTTCGTCTCTAAATCCTCAGCTGCAGTTAAAGCTGGCACAGAGCAGTGATAGATTTTTTTTCCCAAGCAATAATTACAAAGTAAACAACAATAAATAACACAGTGATTAATAACAAAAAAGTTAATGTTTTTCCACCTCTTCATTTGAATTTATATTTTTCCCCTCAGCGATGTGATCAGCGCTGGCCACAGAGGCTAAAATTTACCCAAAATATTAAAACGTCTTAGATTTTAATTAACTCACATACTCACAGAGTAAATCTGTATCTAGAGATGGCTGACTTCTTAGCGCAACACACAGAGGGTCTCTTAGTTGACAGTGTATAGTGTTACCTCTATTTTTCATCTGTTTAAACTGAGAAAGGCAATATAAGTGACTTTCCCAAGGCCACAAAAGGAATTAGAGACACAAGAAAGTGCCTCAAAGTCCTTGCTGGAGGGCTGGCACCATTAGTTCATCTTCTTCATAGTAGCATATATACAAATAGAAATAGTCCTATGGATGAAAATATGAGATCAGGGACTGATCAAACTGATTCAAGCAGTGAGTGAGATTTGTAGCAGGTTTGGGTAGAAGACTATTACAGAGCAGTTATTTGCAGAGATTTCCCAGGCCACAAAGTTTTGATGCAAACTTACAGGCTTTGAAACTTGGACTTCTAGTTCCAGCCCATCTGGCCTCCTGCCCATGCTACAAACATAGAAGCCTCAGGTACCCAACTTGTTGTCCACTAAGTTTATGGCCAAACTCCTGTGGACTTTGCTAGAAGGGGGTCTTTACAGAACAGTGGCCATTTTATGGTGTGTTACAACCATAAAAAAGGTTGTATGTTGCTGGAAGTTTCCTTCATATGACGATGCCATAAAAAAAATAAAAATAAATAAATATAAAAGCCAACAGAATGAAAGAGAAGCAAGGAAAACTCAGGTGTTCATATTTCACAGTCAAGAAATCTTTAGGGAACAGACAGAAAACATGTCTTAGTTTGACAGGGGTTTATTTTAGCAATGCAGCATCTCATTAGTGGTGGAAAAATTATCAGTTCCTTTACTGTCAGTACTAAACTGGTTTCTTGGTATACAAATTCACTTCTCAGTTAGTTGCTGGACAGACTGTTTCTTAAATGCGCTGAATGGAAGCAACAAGATGATGTACTACTCTAACCTTTTCCTTGTTAAATGGATACAAATGGGCCTTCCTGTGATGCATTGCTGATTATTCTCAATGCCTCTTTTTATTTCAAAATAATGTCATGTTACAACTTTGCTGGTGTTCTTGCAAGAGGGAAGTCTAAAAGATGCTAGAAACATTTTACTCCCCCTACAACTGCACAGCAGTGCACACTTCACATTTTGCACGTTATTAGCCATGGCTCCCCAACAATGACTAGAGGTATAGAAAGATGAGACAGGACTGAAAAGTGGTCCATAGAAAGACAAATCCTAGGACCACTGCTTACACGGGTATTCTCTGGTTCCAAAATATTACTCCGTCCTGCCTAGTGTCTCCGTTCGGTCTGGCCTGCTTGAATCTGTCATTCAAGAGAACGATGCCTGGAGCTGCTTTTTGCAACCACCCTGAGGTATCGGGGACAAAAAGAATCTGGTAGTGTCTTGCATGAGCATTGTTTTAATAATCCTGTATGTGTAAGCCTGGTTCTGCTTTCTTTTCCCATGCTAGTTTTCAATAGGTATGACAATTCTGGATAGTGTGAAAAAAATCCTACATGAAAGAAAATGTTTCAGTATTTCTCAGTTAGAATGAAATCATATTGCACTACATAACTCTGAAACTCAGGCATAAGTATTACAGATGGAAAAGAGTTACTAGGTCATCTAGACTTGCACAGGATTGTTCCCCACAGTATATTCCGCAGTTCTAAACCTAGTCTAGTTTTGACGTGGGCAATGGGCTTTCCATCATGTTCCTTGGGAGACTGTTCCACTGCTTGAACTCAGTATAAAGAAATATTTCCTGATACTTATCCAAAATTTCTGTTGCTTAATTTTGCATTACACCAACAATACACTACTACTTATACTACATTCTACAAGATGAGGCACAAGCTACCACTAGTTTCCCCAACAAGACATTTCTGCTTATGTGCACTGAATGCATGCTTTTCAGTGGGTGGATAAATGTATATGATATACAGTATTCTCTGAGCACAACATACATTTGTTTTGTACAGCAACTGCTGAATAAAGAGCAGGCCAAAAAGAATTACAATGGCGGAGACTTTGATGTATGAATAGTTAGAAAAGCAGAAGAGGAGAACACATAACTCAGCCCCAGATTGCACTCTCAAGAAATCATGTTGAGATTCCCAACAGGTAAACACCTTGACAAATCCTTACTAGTTTGATGAAAGCAGTTTGCAAAAATATCGTAAGAGTACAGAGTGGATAACACAGCAGATAGATCAATTTCTTTCCCTACACTTTTACAGTACCGTTTCATTGAAGAGATAATAATTTCTACTGCACATAGAATCAACTAGATTAAAATATATCTCAGAATCTTAGGAAATAATTATATATATACAGTTACATGGGAAATGTAGTAAATAACACAATCACACAATCATAGCACAGGGTTTTTTTGTGTTTTTTTTTTTCTTTTTTCTCTTGAAAGTGATGTACAAACACTGAATAAATGAGTAATCAGTTGACTTTTACAGATCCCTGTGGAGCAGGTAAGCATTATTCCCAGATAGAGACATAGGGGCTCATCTTGAGACGTACTGAGTAGATTGCTTCCCAAGACTTCAGATAGGACTGGAAGTACTTTTTTATTTTATTTTATTTTATTTTATTTAAGGCCACAGTGTGACAACATAGTACATCTAGCTTTAGGTCCTCTCTGTACCAGGTCAAAAACTCAGACCACGCAACACAAAATACTGATCTCATATAAACTCACACTGCCACATTAAATGTGATGAAAACATTTGGATGGCTTAATTCTGTAGTAATAGGCTTTATACCAGACTATGTATCATCTGTCCTCACCCCTCTAACTTGATTCTGGCCTATGTATCATCTGTCTTTTGGCACAAGGACAACATAAACACTATATAAAATCTTGAAGCCAACATAAACCCTTGTTAAGCTGTTTCATTCTGCTGATGCCCATAAACAGCATGGATCAAATCTTTAAGTACAAGATCTTTCAGTAGATCACACGTGACTATTAATGAATGTGAAACCAAAACTTTAATATTGCAGGCCAAAAGAAAATACTCAGGACAACTAAAACAATGTGACGAGGCATTCAGAGCTGTGGCCACATCTGTGACCTACTGTGATCCAGCTGGTTGGTGACAGAGGAATTTGGTGCACAAGATTGAATGTGCAGTATGGCTTGTCTCCATTCAAGCATGGAAACATGTCAAGGGTAGCAAAATCATCATGGATGCTACTAAACAATGACAAGTTCCTTGTAAACACTATTTGCTGTTGCAGAGTAGCTGTTGTCTGACCATCATTCCTCTTCAACTAACTGCTGTATTAACAGTTGGTTGAGTTCAAAGAGTCAGGGAGCATATGGCCAACACCCATCCTACTGCTCTTGTGTTCTGCATTTTACAATGCAAGGCACAATCTACTATAAGCAGCAAGATGTTTGTGCTGACATTTACTGGGCAGAGGCTGAAGAGGAGGAGCAAAGGCCAGAGAACAAGCAGCAGAAATTGAGGTCGCTTTTTTAAAATAAAAAAATAAATAAATCTGCAGTGTTAATTGTCATTGTCTTTTGCATAGCTGTAGGTGAGGACATAACTGCTACTTTCAAGGTATTCACCCAAGTTGCATTTAGTTGCTTCAGGTTCTGATTTTTTTTAGTGGCTGAGTAGCTGGTCAATTACTTGTCAAGTGACACACGAGTACTGGTAAGGCTGAAAATAATGTGTTGTCTAGTGGGAAAGCACTAGCAATAGGAAGCATTGTTTGTAAGTGGGAAGAATAGAGTATAAATTTCCCAGTCATACCTGTCTATAACAACCTGAGAAGTAGGGATATGTGAAACATAGCCACTTGGGTTAAAAATCACACCTGTTTTCCTTCACACATTCTTAGCCAACGCTACAATGGCTTCTGCTCTGAAGACTAGGCAGGGGTTCTCCTACCCTTTACCTCCACCAGTGTCTTTCCCACCATCCCGATACCACTCCTAACTACATACTCCTAACGCTCCCCTCAAAATCTAGGGCTCTTCTCCCCCTCAGTGAGTTAGACTGTCTCATTCACCTGAAATAAGAGCTATTGCAGGGCCATTGGTTTGACACACAGCACAAGAGAAGTGACAAATCATCTGCCAAGGCCAGGTGAGGCTTTGGAGGAGCAGGGGAAACGAGGAGTAATAAGAGCCTGATGGTGGTAACAGACTTTCAGATAGACTCAACCACCTCATGCGATTTCAGCCTTAATTTCCTCCTCCTTTATTTTCATCTCTAACACTGATTTTGCCTTTATGTCCTATATCAGTGAAAAGCTAATTAAAAAAAATACAAATAGAGCTATGCATTAGGTAGACACAGTTCATACTGAACTTCAATGCTCCATACAGACAGTAAATACATTCCTGAAACCTGTGCATTAATTTTTAAAGAGCTTTGAGATCTTTTCAGTAAGAATATACAGAAATCCTTTTTTATTTTGTAGAATATACCTTTGTACACTGAGTAAAAGCACCAGATCACAAAGTTCCAGAGTAACACACCAAGTCATGAAGCCTAGGTCAGAGTTAACAGTAAAACAGTGATCCATACTAGCATTTTATCAAGGTAATTAACTTTTACAGGGATGTAGCATTCTCAGTAATAAAAAGCAGAAGGGAGTATTCACAAACCTCAACAAAAATCCAAATGGGAGAGAGTGAATTTTGCCACTTATTAAAAATAAAACTAAACAGTCACAGCAGAATTCTAAATTGTTGGTATCGGCAATTGGAAAAGAAAAATGTCTAAGATGTCTCTGTGCAGACACCTAGACCACCTATCTTTATCTTGTATGTGACCAAACCCCAAAGTACCTACAAAGAAGAATTCACAAAAACCACTTCCACCCTTCTCCTGTCCCTCCAAGTGAGTGACACACAGAGAACTACTTGGTCTCACAGGTAATTTTCCCATTTACGAGATGTTTACTAACAACTCTGCAACTACCACCTCTGAAAGAGCTCTGCAGCATGACTGGAAATTCAAGTATAGGACAGGACACCTTGACAGTAATGAAATACACAGAGAGGCAGATGAGATTGAACGAGTAAAGTATGGAGCCCAGACTGAATGACAACCTCTGGAACCTCTCCTTCTCCTTGCTGGACCTGTTAAATCTGCTGTTAGTAACAGCCTCAGGGAGGATAAGGCACCTTAGCATGTGTCCCTGTCAGAATCAATACAGCAAGGGATTGAATACCCCCATTTGGATGCCTGGAGCAACCTGTGACCAAACCAGGGGAAAAAAAAAAGTGAGAAAGAATGCATTTAACTTATCTTATAAAGAACATATTTTCAAAAATCTAATCTTCTAAGGATCTGAGTAGCTTCAGGGTTTTGTTTATATTTTTCATTTAGGAGTCTCCCTTGGGTCTTTTCTTTGCCAGAAGCACAGTGGGCAAAATCAGGATCTTTGGCTTCCCCAGTGTGCTCAAGAACTCTATGGATAATTTAAGCTTTCCTACTGCAGTAAAACAGAAAGTTCATAAAAATAAATAGAGTAATACTTTGCACTCATACCACAGGAGGCTTGTGCTTCACAAAAACTATTCAGTGAAACATCTCTTAGAAGTAAGTATTATTTTCCCATTTCACAGATGTGAAATGGAGATGCAGGATGTGTCAAGACCACCTGAGTCACTGAGGACCATTACTCAAAGTAATATTTTTTTTTTCTCTGGAAGTCATGACTACTTCACCTTTACGTGACATGTCACCTTGGCCGTGGAAAGCTTAAACAAGTAATGACTAAATGCCTTGGAATATGGATATAAGTGTGTAAGCACTTTAATCAATAGTTCTGCTGATGCAATTCCTTACTGTTATCCTCACCTCCCAGTGCTGTATACTACATCCACAGCTGAAAAAAACATTTGCCTGTCCCTCAGCCATTACAACTGAAACTACTAGTGAAGTACCAGAACTAAGAAGATGGATTTTGAACTAAAGCAGCAAAGGTGTACAGTTTCCATTCAATATTTCACACCTCTGCAACAAAAGCTCCTCTAAGCCCAAATAACTTCTGAAAACGGGTCATGCATGCTCCTAAATAGTGCATCCACTCTGTCTTTTTTTGGTGTCATTCTCTGAAACTTAGATCAAGTATATAATCCAGATCTGCCAAAATGCCAATCCCTCATTTAGTCAGAAGAAGTGATATCAGTAGAAAGCATCAGATCACCAGCATAATCACAGCAATGATTGCATCAATAGCAGAAACAGGACTTGTCAACGTTTCTCTAACTGTCAGCTGTGAAGAGCTAGTTGGTCATGTGGTTCTTGTTTTCTCTTCCTTTAGATACTTAATTCCATTAATTGGCAGGAAAAAAAAATGTGTGTATATATATATATAATAAATACTTTTGTTTGATTACTTGTCCATACAAGCAGTTGCTATAGTCAGGAAATATCATCCTGATTAGCAGCTAGTGGGGAAGGGGATGGTCTATATGACCTCACAGGAAGATCTAGAGGGAAGGATATTCTTTTAAGAATGATTCAATGCACAGTCAAAACAATGCGAATAACAAAGAATGAGGAAATTATTCCCTTTCCCTTCCACATTTATTTATCCATCTCTCCATTCGCTAGCATCCAATCTTCTTCCACAAGCAGAAGCATAAAGGATGTAAAAGAGAAAAAGGCTTAAAAGAAATTCAGAATATGTCAATAATCAACTTGGTTTACTTTGTTAAATTGGGACTTTCTTCAGCATGATGGCTACATTACAGGGATCTCTCCCAGGAAGATAGTTTAGTCTGAATAATGGGTACCTTAGCCTACTAGACTAAATTTCATTACTGAAGCCACAGTGATATGGAACTTAAATGCCATCTAACCTGGTTTCAAACAAGTTTAAAATCTAACCAGGAGAATTTAATCTAGTAGTTTAATCAAACTTATCACACATTCAGGAACAAAAGATGTGAGCTGAATATTTTTGTTGCAGACGAAGATAGGTATCCCACGTTAACTCAGTTGCATGTCTAACCAATATTACAGTTATTCAAGACAAGATTCAGTTCACCTCACTTCAAAAGTCTAGAAGTTAGACATCAAAAGGTACATGCCTACTATCTCTAAAGTCAAAGGAAACAGGCAACTAAGAAAATAAATTTATTAAATGATTAGCTGAATGGGAAAATTAGAATACAGGGGAGAATAACCTCACTGGAGGTGCCTCTGTGTGCATTATGAATGGAATCTAGAGAACTTTCTTAAGCTAGATGACCCATTAAAACACAGTTAAAATTAGACAGACTGAATCTTGTTCTCAGAGCTGCCAATACATGATTCTTTTCAGGAAGATAAAAACAACACTGCGAGAAGACAGACTAAAATGCCTGGGTTCCCTAACTCCTGTTCATTTATCTTCCACTTTCCTATTTTTGTTCAGTACCAGAGATGACACAGTCTAGAATCCATTTTATTTTAAATAATTGTGTCTCTTGATAAGGTAATTTAACTTTAATGGTGTGCCTTTAACCTGTTTCTCTCACTGGTTCTTGCTGCTGCTCTAACTCAGCTTCCACTTCTTGATTTTCATGGCTGTTTTCCCTGTTAGCACTAAATCTTTGCTTTTCCTGTCCAGTGTCCTCTCCAAGTTCTTCCTCCTCCTCCTCCTGACTATTCTACCACCACTTTCTGAATGACATTCAATTTTTTTCACTTCCCACTACAAAAAACAACTTGTCTCCTGAATGCCATCCAATTCTACATCCATATGTGAACTAATAAGGTCTTTATTTAAATATATTGTTCTATCAACATCTTGCAGAAATCATGAAAGCTGAATTTGATCAAAATAATCCAGAAACACAAGGGTCAATGAAGGCAAAACTCTGTACACTGCTTTGTCTTATTAAAGAAGGTTCTACTGTATGATGGTTATTATTAGAAAGGGGAAGAAATGTCAAATTATTAGAGGAAAACCCTTTTAAAATTCAAAGAGTTAGGAAGATGAATGACAGTTAAATGCCTATTACCTTAAAATGCCTGTAGGTAGCCTCAAAAATTTCTTCCTTACCTCCTAAGCAATGCAGTTTGATGTCAGTCCTAGAGTAGCATCTTCAAGCAAAAAAATATAATAATACAACAATTTCAGAACTACTTTTGCTTTATTACATTTTTATACTAGCCCACAGCCACAAAAAGTATATAACAGCAGGTTTCTGGCCTGTAAATTACTTCCACCTGGTTCTACCATGTTGGTAGAAAGCACAGTGGAAACCTCCATAGCAGGGAAGCTTCAACTCATTGCAACACCCCACTTGTCCTGAGGTCAGCAGTGGCATGACTGGGATCTAGATAGCTCAGTCTCAGCATGCAGAAACTCGAGATCACAGAACATTGTTTCTATTAAGAACTTCCTTTCCCTTTCATTTAATCATCTTCTTCCTGCTCCCAAGGCCCGATGCCATCAGTAACATCTGCCTGCTGACCAGGCCATACCCAACACCTTTCAGAGCTCCAGCTACGTTGGCCTTTAAAGATAATACAGCATTTGGATTTGCTTTGGTTTAACCCAGCATGCAGCTAAGCTCCCCCAGTGGGATGTGAGAGAGAATTAGCAAAAGGTAAAACTCATGGGTTGAGGTAAAGACGGTTTAATAGGACAGAAAATGAAGGGAAAATAATAATAAATAATAATAATAGATATATACAAAACAAGTGATGCACAATGCAATTGCTAACCACCCACTGACCAATGACCAGCCAGTCCTCGAGCAGTGCCCCCACCCCCCCAGATTTTATGTTCCTCATGACGCCGTATGTTATGGAATATCCCTTTGGCCAGTTTGGGTCAGCTGTCCTGGCTGTGTCACCTCCCAGCTTCTTGTGCAGCCCCAGCTTCCTCACTGGCAGGGCAGTGTGAGAAGATGAAAAGTCCTTGACTTAGTGTAAGCACTGCTCAACAAAAACTAAAACATCGGTGTGTTATCAACACTATTTTTCTCCTAAATCCAAAACATAGCATCATACCAGCCACTATAAAGGAAATTATCTCTATCTCAGCCTCAACCAGGACAGGATTGAATAAAACAGGCTTGCCACATTACTTCAGTTACATACTCCACTTTTATCAAAAGTGACCTGGGTAGACAGAAAAAGACAGATTCAATGCTTTAATACCATTGTAAATCTGAGACTGGTCCTCTGACCTTAATGAAGTATTACAAGACACAGCAATGAAACAAAGAGCTAAAACTAACCTGGAGTATAATTTCAAGCCTTAGTACATCATTCAACTAGCACTGGTCTAATATGTGGGACTTGTGCAGCAACACAAAGAAAAAAAAAACAAAAACAAAGGCACATCAATTAGGCTACACCATATTCCCTGTGATGCAGAATACATGACCACATTTGCTTCCACATGTATTTGTAATCAGTGTGAAGTCTGTACACACACACACACAAAATTACACCACCTGAAACTTCAGCTCAGTGAACATTTTTAGTTGTGCAAAGCCATTATAGAATGTCAAGGAGAAATACCATGTGCATAAACTCCACTAATTACAATTTTAAGACTGAAATTTTAAGACACAGCATAGTAAAACAGCATACTTTTATGTTTAAGGTTTATTCACAAAACCAACTGCCAAATGAACAAATTTGCTCCGCAAGGATACCCACTTAGACAACTGAGACTGTATCTTGCATTTATCTACCATTACACCATTACCACCATTACCAGTTTCTTTTTCTATCACCTTTATTATTGTAGACCTCCTGAAATTCAGACCAATTTTAAGATGACAATTATGATACCTATAACTGTAGGTTACAGTTTGGACTAGGAATTCAAACAGTTTAATCCATGTCTCAGTTGAAAGAATATATTGTACTCTTAGTCTTTCAGGGAAAATTGGTGGGATCTGGGTGCATTTTGCGTAAGCTGTATGTTAGGTCTTTCCAGATCTTGGCAGTTTCGCTAGTGCTTACGAAAGGCATTGAATGGTCAGCCCTAGCATATGCATTGCTTTTTTCTGTGCAACGTTTTGTCATGTGCTTTGATAATTTTCTAAAGAATAATCTTATGTTATTGTAATAATTCACAAAAGATCAAGGTCATATTCACTCTACTAAGCTTAGTCTCCTACGCATGTTGAAATAAATGGTGGGATACATTTGTTGTTCTATGAGTTGAACGAGTGCTCCTGTCTGTTATCCACCACAGGAGACTGCTTATGCACCTCTAAGATAAATATCTACTTTCTAAAGTTAAGTAAAAGAAAGCTTATTGTAAGTGCTGCTCTGTTTACAGTGAATTTGTAAGAGAAAATGTCCTATAGAAGCCAAAATAAAACCAGTTACTTATCTCACATGTGCCAAACTAGTCAGGTCTGAACAAGCTATGTGAATATCCCCTGTATAAGTCTGCTGAGTTTTACAGAAGTATAGTGAGCAGTTGATAGAAGTCAGGAAATATGTTTTCTATTCCTGGTTGGGCAACTCTGCAACTGCTATGTGACTTCAAGGAAGTCACTTAATTCTCCCTATGCCTCTGCTCCATTTTCCACATTTTGTTTCCCTATCACAGAGAGGGAGGGAGAAGGCTATTCTTCAGTCAGCACTTTGGAAGCTTTTGCTTCTAAAGTGAATAATGTAGCAGCCAAAATGTATATATTATGCTAAGGAATGTCATGAAAGCATCAACCCCGCAATCACTGCAGCTTGCATATGTGTATTCTTTCCAGCTTTTATATCCATTATTTCAAAACCTATGAAGTCCCAGGTCATGCTACAGTTAACTAGCCACTAGACTCTGTAACAGATTTTGTAGACGCACAGGGTTCTGCAGTGCCACAGTTGAGGATAACATTGAGCAATACTGATAATATTTGAACTAGTTAGTTGCACACATGTAAAGAGCCTGCATGTTGAAATGAAAAGATTTCTTTGCCTATAATTTGTTGAGAGTGATATTTTTCCCCCTTATTTTCTGGGATACATGCACAGCTTCGTGTTTCATTGCTATCAATATGATATTGTGTGCAGTGTGGAATTTGAAATGATAGGAGGACAGTTTGTATTGAGAAAATGCTAGCTGATCTGTGCTGCAGAGTCTATCCATTTTTCTCATTGATAGATCTCTTTATAAGTGCCTAGAATATCTTTTTTTAGCCTTTTTTTCTTTTTTTTTTAAGAGAATTTTTTTTTATGTAACTGGTTATTTTTTGTCAAACAATGAGGCTGTCATTTGTAGAAATATTGAAGGGGGGAGGGAAGGGAAGGTAAACATCCAACCAATATTAGCTCTAAAGTGCTGGGTAATTGTAAAGGGCCCTGGGCAAAAACAAAACATAGATGTGCAGTAGTCATAGCACATCTTGTCTTAACTTGTCTTTGTTAGTGTAAGTGAAAAGGTTAATGCTGTTCAATTCTGTCAACACAGAATGAGGCACTGCGGCACCTTTGAAATCTAAACTTACCCACAGTGCAACTGATGTGATTCCCGAGAGAATCACATTATTTACAACTTAGTTTAGTAATATGAATGTCAATTAACCACGTGCTGGTGTATTATATATAATAATAATAATAAAAAAATAACAACAGATTGCTTTTAGTATGCTTATCACAGGGTAAAGCTTTGCTGCTGTCTACCAGCAGCATATGGTAAGGTCCCAGCCACCTACTAGCCATAAGGGTTTAATCCTACCAGCCAAGACAGATACCAGGGATGGATCCCTGCAAGTCTTGAATAGCATGCCTAGCAGTTCTAAGGAATAAAGCTGCCGTTAAAGCAAAATAATTGATGATGACTTAAATTCAATGCCAATTAAAAATGTCAGAGGCTGCACCTTGACTGCCTTGCACTTTGTGTAGTCAGTTAAATTCAGAACAAAGTGTGTGCAAGAAAGCTGCCAAAGTGTCCATGTTTGACAAGTAGCTGGCAAAAATATATGTGGTGACACAGGTGTAGGTCAGGGAAGTAGAAGATCCTCAGTTTTTAGGGCCACATTCTTCATCAAGAGAAGTGCTATCCAGCTCACCTTAGTCTGTAAATCAAAAGCCTTGCAATAAAAAGTGGAATAAATATTAGTGCTGACCATCTGCTATTTCCTTATGAAGCTCTGACTATTCTTTCTTTTCATTTTTTGTTTGTCTAACCAAACACTTCGGACCATTCTATCCTTTGGTGCCACCAGAGTAACCCTTTATAATATAAACGCATTCATCTCAGGAAATATGTAGAAAAAAGGGCTATGATCTCTCATCTGCACTCCTTGCCCTACTAATAGGGACAGAACAGTGGAGTTTATTATTTATAGAGTAGTCAGTAGGTATGGCCAATTTAGGACTCCCAGCATACCAGACTACTGCAGTGCTGCCAATGTAAAACCCTACACTCAAACAATAGTATTCATTTTTACCAATTAAAGACTCCAACGTTCAAGCCCAACACACAGATATTTCCATAGATCTTCTATTAACTTCTCCACATCTGATCCCAACAAACAGTCCTCATGTGGGTAATGCGAATAAGAGGTCAATATGAAAATATACCACTGTATCACTGCTGCTAACTCCGGTGCTGGAAGCGTGGCCACAGCCACAGGCATACCTAGCTTGCATAGGGCGATTATGACTCTGAATCTGCATAATGCTTCTGGCTCCATTCCCAAAACTACCCTCTGTGCTAGCTCATGCAGGGCTGGCAGAGGATTACTCCGTGAGGCACAGACAATACAGAGGGCTCCTGTTCTTCTGCTCTTATGGTGTTGCCTCCCTTAATGCATCATGAGGTCATGCAGACTCCAGACTCAATTTTTCTACCACTATCTACAACTAAAAATGTATTATTCTTGTCATCCTTACTCTGAGCTTGATTTCAGAGGATTTCAGTTTTCTACATCTGAAAACATAAATATGTGAAGGAGTGGATCTAAAGCTTTAGGTATCTTTTCTATTTTGCTAAGGATTAAAAGAGATTAAAGATTGTCATAATCCAGCAGCACTTCTATTCTACCTCCATCAGTCCCTAAAATATGACCCTCTGTTTCAAGAACATACACATTTTGAGATGACCACCTTTAGAACTGAATGTCTGATTTCCAGAAAGGAATTCAGGTAGTGGAATCCCACTAAATTTATGCAGACCAAAATGTATCTTGAGTTGAGCATTTGAAACAAGAAAACAAAATAATCCCCCACCCCACTCCCACACCCAAAACCTCCAGAAAGTGAACACTTTTCAAAATGTATTTATTTTAATTCTACCTTTGATTACATTTCACCTGCATTTTATTTCAAATCCCTTTATTATTAGAAAAACTATGAATCACAATCATGTTATTTTAATCAAAAAGTAAAATTCCACAACATTCCTCTCTGTCTGTCAGCAAGCAAGAGACTGATCAAGTCTCCTCCACAGGCATGGTCTAATCTCCTTTATTTTGATGCTCTCCATTCAGCTTTC
This sequence comes from Chauna torquata, assembly GCA_013399475.1. Lineage (NCBI taxonomy): Eukaryota > Metazoa > Chordata > Aves > Anseriformes > Anhimidae > Chauna > Chauna torquata. The sequence continues at coordinate 34,102 of VXAL01006948.1, forward strand.
CCTGGCTAGAGTGGTTCTTTTGATATGGGTGGAACCCATCCCTACAGACCTACCTGAATTGCTCTTAGGACTGTTATATATTGCCTTATTCTATGGCAGAAAGTGGACAGATCCTTTAGGGAAGGACATGTCATATCCGTAATACCTGTGAGCCAAATTCTTGTTTTCAGTTCTGTGAGTAGGCAGAAAAAGCAGCGTGATTAGTGTTCATGAACACAAGTGTTCATATACAGATGTGTGGCCTAGTCTATCTTTATGTCCAAGCCTGTCGTTTTTATATGTAATGAGGAAAAGGGAGGAAACAGATTATCATGTAACAACAGAAAGAAAATTGTATTTACATTCAATGCCAAACTAAGAATTGAAGCAAACAATGAAACATCTGCAAACAGGAATACATTAGAAGCACCTTCCAGACTTCCACCTTCTTTGCTCAAAGAAGAGATCTGTCCTCCTGTTTGCTATTGACATCTTTCTATAAGAACTTTAATTTCTCTTGCTATTTAATACATGTCAGAGCACTTGACAACACTCACAATCTCTATTAATCAAAGCCTAGGTAGTTACCACAGCCTGAGCAGGAGTATAATCCTTAAGATTCAGTCCCCCCCTCAAAAGGAAAAAAAAATGGCAGTAGTTTGCCTGACAACAGGGTAAACAGATTATTGTGTTATTGCTGGCTGATTGCCGGAGTTATTTTGGAGCTCCATAATTCGTTTAAAGAGATTTTTGACATTTATGAAATGACTTCTATAATCAACTGACAGTGCAATATCCTATAATTGTTCAATTAAAAATGACTACTAGTGCATTCATTTATTAGTAGAATCAGATAATTGTCTTGCCACTAAAGAGTACTTCACACTTAGCGCATCAAATGAAAATGTTTGAGTATAAATCTGTGGCACAGCAGCCAAAGTCCTGGGGATTTTTCAAGAGAAGGTGTAATTATTACAGGCCTCTGAAGTAAATACGGTTTCATGTGATAATCTTTAAATGGATTGCATGTGTCTTACAAGACACACTTCTGCATAAACTGTCACATCTGGTGAGATGGACAAGAACAGGTTTTCTGTGGCAGGTGAGATTCATGTCATTTAAAACAGGGTCACTATAAAAATTGGCATCTAAATCACAGATCTGCCCTTCCTTCCCTCCACTCTTCCCTTTCCCCAGCTCTGTTCTTGAGAATGCACCACTCTACTGAAGGCAGGTGGCAGAGGATGGGTGCGCAGGTAAATCAGATTTGCATGGGAAATTTGACTGGAATAACAGTTCGTAAGCTACACAGCCCCACTCACAGATGCGCACACACTGACACCCTATGCACCTGGGGGATATCAGCATCTCCATGAAACGTCTGGTGATCTTTAGATATATTTGAAGTCCACTTGAGGTCACTCAGCACCTTGAAACAGTTTCAGAATAGAGACTTTTTCTTTAAAATTGAACATTTCAACTTGCATTATCCAAACCATCTGCTAAGCAAAATCACAGATCAATTTTTCATTAAATAATAAAAAAGCTCCATACAGCAAGGAGGTAGAGATCGTATGGAAAACAGTGTAAGCAAATCACTGAAAGGCAAGCACCAGCAGCAACCCCTTCACAAATATGTTTTTTTTTTTTTTAATTATCTCTCTGTTTCTAAGGACAACCTTCCAGAATTCTTGGCTAAAACTCACAATTTATATTCAGATAATAATAATTAAAGAAATCCAGTGCATAGTCACCAGATGGAAGATAATACTTAATTTGTGCCTGCTACAGTATATTATTTAGTAATGTCATTTCAGATTCTCAGCTGAGCTTAAGCTCTGCTCCCCCCTTTTCTCCCTCCCCCCCCCCACCAGTTTGATAACAGAACATAATGCTTCTTCACCTCACACTTGAGCTTTTCTATATTGCCTTTCATCCAATGATCTTCAAATACTTTAATGAACCAATAATTAGCGAGTTATTTCTTATACTGTGACTTAGCCAAGTGTTACTTTTTCCCCTTGTTTCACAGGGGGGAAAGCTGTAAAGTGGGGGACTTATTGCCAGATTTTTTTTGCTAGCAGTCCCAGGATGAGGGGGAGGGTAACTGGCTCCTGTCTAGAAAGCATAAATGGGGAAGCATCTGGAGAACACCTCATTTTACAGCGCGATGCCAATTAAAACCAAGCGGTGGATGTAGCTGCGTGGCAGCGCGCAGAAGCCAGCTCCAGCCAGGCACCCCGTCCGTCAGCAGAGCTTCATGAGCCTGGTGGTGCTCCCCAGCCACCCAGGAGCCCTGTGACAGAGCCCACGCCAGCTCTGGCTCTCCCCCTCTCCGCTGTAGTCACAAGATCACCCTTCTTCCTACTTCAGGGAAAACAAAAATAAATAAAAATCAATGTTTCCTCATATCAGATCAGCTTCAGTACAAAGCTTTGCAAATGACCCATCAAGGATACACTGCTTCAGTGACTGCATTTTTCCTCCTTTTATTCCCCCCTCCCTGTCCCAGTTCTGTTGTTGTTTGTTGTTGTTTTAAACCCATTTTATTTTGTGCTGTATGGATTTTAGAAAGACTTTTGATAAAGACTGTCCTGGCAGCTTGATGATAAATATTATTTTCTTAACCTGCCCAGCTTTGTCAGCCACCTGCAACAGCAGCCTGCCATGCATTGGAAGCAGCTCATTAACTTTCCCACCGCTTCCCAGGAGTTTTCCTTGTTTTCTTTCACCTTGGGTGTGTGCTGCCTTCTCCGCGAACAGTTAACTACGTGAGCAGGCCGAGTGGGCTTTGGCACCACAAGCATAGCACGCTTCAGGCAGCCTCCCTGCTAGGGCTCAAAATCTCTCTTAAACACATTAAGCAGCCCATTTTGGATTGATAGTGCAGTAATTATTCTGCTTCACCCTAAAAACCATCCTGGGGTAATTGGCGCAGAGGAAAATTACCCAGAGTCCTCTGCCACCTGGTAGTTAAGGAACGAATCCAGGGAAAGATAAGTGAAGCAGGGAAAAAATCGGCACTTATTTGATTTTAATCTCACCACTTTGCAAGCATTTAAATTGCCTTAATCAGGTGGCTGGCTCCCAGCCTAGCTGGTAATCTGTTATCAAATTTGAAACTAGATTTTTTAAAATGTCAGTGTAGGCTGAGAATTGAAGTCTATTAACAGTTATGAGCCTCCCTCCTAAACTTCCATAATCTATGTATTAATGATCCCTTTTACAAAGCTGTCAAATATTACTTTATTATAACTATATATTAGTAACGTCAGTGTAAAAGCAGGATTTAATTATTTATTTTTTTGAAGATAGAAAAAACCATACACATGCACAATGCCAACATTCTTAACACTGAAACCCGATTTTTCCGAGGCAATAACTTGAGTGTATGGAATAACCTTGATAAATGTAATTGAATTTTTCTCTGATAAGATTAACTAGTGGTAATTGTGAATGGGGAAGGTCTGACCCACTACAAATGAGATGTATGACGAGCTGAAAATAATCAATTTTTTTTTCTCTCTTTTCCCCTCTGCACCCCCTACCTCCGATTTAAAAAAAAAAAAAAACAAAAAACACACTGAAATAGTAATTTTGGGCCTGGCAGGATGAAGCATTTATGTCTGAAATGTTTTTGTATGTGCTGATTATCTGCTATCTTCTCAGTGTGCCTAATTGTGCTGAGCTCAGTTTAAAATGAGATCAACATATTTAAACCCCAGAAGGCTTAATTAAGGGAGGGACTTAATGCCTTACAAAAGGGGGAATTTACGTCTTTTGACAAATGTAGTGTAAATTTTACCTACAACTTCCCTGACTAGAGCACTCCAAAATCTTGTAGTTCATTGAATTGCTTTTAAACAGGGGAAAAAAAAAAAAACAGAACTTTAAAACTCATAATTGCTGGTAGCGGTTGAGAGCTGTGATTTTTCCCATGCTTACTAGTTCTTGCTATTTGTTTCCACGTCTTGTTCAAGCCGTACTGATCAAGCAAGCAAGAATGCCATATAGAAAACAGATTTGAGAACTCCAGTATTTAAACTCTTTCAAAGCACACAGCAGCTATGTGCTTCTCAGAGTTGCAGGTGCCTCTCTGCTGTTGCAAGGGAAAAACACACATGCGAATGCAGATAAAGCATTCCCTTACCTTGCATTTGTTTCCATTACATTAAGTAGACAAACTATTGCAGTGGGAATTNTTTAGTTATGTGATAAAAGTCAATCAAGTATTCTTTGAAAATAATGCCACAGTTCATTTTTTTCTTCCTCCCTCATTGTCCTATAACTCTGACCATTGAACTTTAGTGCTGTAGATCAGGCTAAAACACCACTGACAACTGAGTATTTATATTCTTTTCATTGAATCCTGTGTAGATTCCATGAAAGACTCTTCAGAAACATAAAATCTACTGACAATGAAATTAATCACAAAGTACAAAAGAAAAGCAGCTGGCATCCAACTACTGAATAATGCAAAATGTGCAGATTTGAATTACATGTCACTGTTAATGTACACAATATATCTATATCTATAACAGTTGTGCTATAACCAGTAAATAATTTTTCACTGTCTACAAAATAAGTATTGTAATTCAAAAATAGTATATACTCAAATTGCATCAAAATTAAACACCAGATTAGTTCATCATGATTATTACTGCTGTAAATACCAGAAGGAATTAAGCTCAATAGGTAATGGTTGCAATTTAAAAACAGAGTATTAAAAAAAAAAAAAAAAAAAAAAGCTTTTATATGGGTGAAAGTTGCAAATGTAAAAATCTCTGTCAATATCTCTGCATGCACTAAGTCTTTAATTAGTCATTGGGATCAAAACCAAGAAGGAAAGAAAGTTAAGTTTCCTTCATTTATGTGCTCATTATAACATAGATTATTTATAAAGGAGCTACCTGGAAAAGTATAGGAGAAAAATCACCACTGAGGTCATTATTTTCATGCAACAAATTATAATTATAAATTAAATAAATTTAGGTAAATTATAACCCTGGAGATTAGTATTACTTTTCCTTTATCCAACAATAATAATAGAATAAAATACAGAATTAGATTTCATAACTACTTGCCTTGAATTCTGAAGTTTGCTAGTTCTGAGCGGTACAGCCATATATCCTTGAGAGCAAACAAGAACCTGGTGTAGCTTATTTCTTAGCTTTTGACAACCTTTATTATTTTGTTTATCTGGTATTCATAGTGAGATGTAAACATCTTACTTCCCAGTATGATCCTCATATCAACAGTGGGTCAGTTTAAAATACTGGGAATCAATATGTTATAAAACATTAGCCAGTACTAAAAAGACAGAGCTAGAGCAAATTCCTTGAATGTCAAATAAAAAATAAACAAACAAGGATAGTTAAAAAAAAAGAAAAAGTGTCAAGATCATAAATAAAAGACAAAGAATTAGAAAGATATATTTCTAAAACAAAGATTTGGCAAGGAAGATGTCCCTATATTAAATACTATGCAACTTACAGCAAGGATGATTAATTTCATGTCGGCACAGAGAAAATAAGTAGTTTTAAATGAATCTTAATACAACAAAACTTGCACTGTAACAGTGCTTATTACTATTACAGGAGTGATGAGAATGGATAACATGGGCAGAGAAAATTTGGTTTAGATTCAGCTTGCTCTTTTGTTTTAATATACTGCGCTAGACATTTCAGACTGACTGTGTATAGGCAGGGAACTACATTCACATTTTAGACAAATGAACAGGCTTCATGGGCATCTTGTAACACAAGCTTGATGCAAAAGAACCAGGCCTCCTACTGTTCTTCTCCCTTCACGGGCCTCAGTCTAGTCTAGTCTGCCTATAAGCAGAGCTGGTCAGNAAACATTTCCTAATGCAAAAATGCAAATTAATTGAAAATAAAGCAATTTGCAGGAAAATGTTAGTTTATAATATTTTTATTACTTTTTAATATCTTTAACTAGAAGTTCAAACCAATCTTTTAAATATTCAGGCAAAAAAAGTCAGATTTTGCCCAGATTTCATAATTTTGATTGAGAATTTTGCATTCTGACAAAAGTGTTGCTGTAGCAGCAGATATTTATTATTTTTATGAGAAACATAGGTTGTACAATGTATGAAAACGTTCTACCATGAGCAAAATGAACTGATCGGAAATAATCCAAACTAAATTATGGATTCCAATTTCACATTTTTAAGAATTTGTTTCACGAGAAGACTTGATTTCTCTTTATTCTAAATCTGAAATGCTTTAGTTTCTTATCAAATATAAATATTTTTTGACCAATTGTGCTTATGAATATACTTTGTTTTCCCTCATTCTCAAATAATTGTATGTCAAAACTTAACAGCAAAAATAAACTAAAAGATGGATCTTGAAGCTGGAGGATTTGCAGAAGTGGGAGAGAGAGACAAGGAAGAGGAAAAGAAGGAAGGATGAAAAGGGAGGAGCGGGAATCCAGATTTTCAGGTCAGATCTTTGTCTACCTTAGAGAGTATAAAACAACATTTTCTTATGACCTTACCAACCATGAGCCCTGCTGGCTCCACAGATCAGCATCATTCTAACAATACATTGTATGAAAGTAGTGTTCACATTTTGGTGTGTTTCATTTATCTCCCCTATTTCTGCAACTTCCTTGAAACACTGGTCTTTCGCATCACTTGGTTCAACATTAAATCTTTGGTCATGACCTCTCATAAGGTTTCAGTAAATTTTTGATTTGGTTTGTGAGCTGAACTGCTGTTCAGTTGAAGATGACTTTCTTTAGTGCTATTTTGAAATGAGAAACTTCATTTTTAAATGAAAAGCTACATTCTTTCTAAAATGACACATTGCTTCACAAGAATTAAAATATTTTCAAATCTTCCTATTTCTTCCCCCAGATTTCATGTCTGCTTGTCAGATTTTATTCAAATTTGCGAACAGATTTGCAACATTCATTTCCCACCTATTTAATGACATTCCTGGCCATTTAGGCAAATAAACAATTAATCACACATATACTGTGTGATACTCTTGATATTCGCCCTGTGGTTTCATGGGAACCCAGGTGTTAGGAATTTATCATCAGCCACTGCTCACAGTCTTTTCAAAGACCCTCACATGCACTACCTGACAGGCAGAAAGAACCATAAAGGCAAGGGCAGGAAGAGTGGCTAAGTAAGCTGAAAATATAGAGGCAAATATTGTCCCTGTAGAGACAAACAACACTAATACAGAAAGTGCAGATCATGCTTAACTGGAACTGATCTCCTGCACCTCTTCTCTCATTCATTTTGTTGGAAGTCTATGGAAAGCAGCAGCTCATTAATCGTGTCACTTTAGGACCAACATTTATTCGGCTATCTTCTTTTATCACTTGCTGCAACACCTTTTCATCTAATCAGAAGACTTTGCACAGAGACAAAGATCAGCCCAGCCAGTGCTAACCATGGTGAGTAAATGTACAGTCTACATAGAGTTTCACAGAAGTCAAGGATGGGACCAAAGCCTTTCTTCATGAAGCTAGCTCTTCAGCCATATTTTCTGTGGGTTCTTCCATGGTTTCAGGGTCATGTAGCCCTTGTGGCCCTGGTCTTCAGACCATCACCCCCTACACTTCTGGCCCATGGGGAGATGAAGTAACACTCTGGTTTGTGCTATTCCCACCTGCTTTGCAGTACTGCAGAATGAGGGAGATACAAATAGTCTGGGCTCTTGATTATTCTGTGCAACAAAATCAGCTGGGAAACATCTCATTTTTTCTAGCAAGTATAGGAGACCAGTTCTTTCTGGTTTGATTCCTTCTCCCATCAGCTCTGACAGTTTTGGATTTGGTCTCTTTCCGGAGAGGGAGAACAGGGAGTTGAAGGCAGGGAGTCTCTTTACAGTTTGTTGACTCGAATACTGTAATATCATTACAGTCCTATGTTTTTATAGCATGCCCACTGAGCATTGATGTCCCCTAAAGTCCTCCATCTCTTTTACAGCCACTCTTAATATGGCATCTTTCCTCCATGGAGGATTTAAACCTGATACCAACTGGCATTTAATCAAACAGACAAAACAGACTTTTGTTCTGTTGTTTTTCTTCACTTAAAGACAGTTTTAAATAATTAAAAAANTACCAGATCAGTGTTTATTGTTAAGTCCTTGAAAAATCACTGGCAGAGGTATGGTACTTGCTAACCACTGTCTGAAGACTCACCCTCTCCGAGATATCAGCCCTGCTGAAGTTTGACCCGAGAAGTCACAGATTGCAAAGCAGCAGCTCCACCGCTTGAAACAGGAAAGAATCTTTCTTAAGAGGCAAAATGATAAAAAATGAGATAATCTTTCAGGTTTCCTGACACTAGAGGGCAAGCCCATTTTAAGTAACTCTATATTTGATGAAGAATCTTAAAATACATTTCCTTAATAACGAATAAACTGTGTCAACTCTCAGTCACTTGTGTTTCCTTATGAACTCCTCTGGCTACTGAGGTAGAACAGTTCTGCTCAAACTGGTGAAACTAAGAGGGCTGAAGAGAACAGTCATTGAACTCTAGATCATAAGTAGGTACTCCCAATGACTATAAGCTGATGTTAGTGATGGATAATGTTCAATCTCAAGGACATCTGTATCCTTACAGATTGATTTTATTTTATTTTAATATTCTAGAATTCTGGTACCTGTTATAATAATATTGATTTCCCAGTGGTCAGAAAGATGGATACAGAATGGAAAGAGAGACATGAACAATGCTTGAGGAAATACTCTACCACAAATTAACATCTCTTCTAACCATTTCTACCCACAAATAAGAAACAAAAGGAAAGGAGTGCTTAACTCCTGCCTGTTCTTGCTTTGTAGACTTCTCCATGATGCCTTCCTCTTTACTGATAATCAGACACCACAGCTCATTAAGCTAGGTTTTGAAAGATAATAAAGCTTTTAGACTCCTTCACTTCTCTGAGGTTAACATTTCTTTAATAGAAGACAACAGTCTTGTGGTTAAGCCACAAACTCTGTGTCAGGGGACCTTGGTTACAATCCATTACACATACAGAATTTGGCAAGCGATGCTACTTATCTTGCCTTAACTACATGTCAAAGATGAGGGCCGAATAAGTTTCCCTTTCAGCTGGGATAGCACAAGGATAATCAAGTTACAGAATGGATGCCGACTTTCCTGCAAGGACAGCCTCCTTGGGATGAAGGAGGCTGTCCTTGGTGCTAACCAAAGGAAATTTTATACATACATACTCATATATATATGTATGCATGCTTCTTTCAGATGAAATTGTAAATTCATATGATAGCAGGTATTGAAAGATTTCAAAAGAAGCATATAAAAACAGTCAGCTATGCTTTTATTTAGAAACTAAGTGATGCATTTTTTTTTCCAAAATGCTTGGTACTCTGGCACACAGATATTTCACTGAAGAGCTCCGAGTCTCGGGAGCTGCCCTTTAAGATGCCTACTCTGAAAAACACAATTGGAAACTTAGGGTTGGACTCAACTGAAGAGAAATGGGTTTAGCACTGTATTTATCAACCTAAGGTACACACAAATCCTGCAACTGCCATTCTGGAATGATATAGATCTCCTGTTTGTGCTAGGACACATGTCAACCATATGCAGGTGTCTTTCATGGCCTGTAGCAGCTAACATAACGCTACATATTTGTGTTTAGACACCTAAACCTCCCTTCTTTGTGTCCTGAAGCAGAAATATTTGGAAAAGGGATCAACATGAAAATTTTCAGAAAGCTTCCCAGCAGTTCTAATGTGTGCTGCAAATCGGAACAAAATTCATGCCTGAAGTTGTGATTACTGACATCAGCTAACTTATCCAGAATTACATGTGATGTACTAATAGGCATTTCCTATGTCACATCCATAAAAAAATTAGGAGTGTACAGAATAACTACTTTGTGTACAATTACATCTGTAAACCTTACCTTCTTTTAAATACAACGGACTCTCAGTTTCCATTTGAATATCAAAATTTAACAGCAGAGTGCTGTAGTTACTAAGACCTTACGAATAAAGCAAGCATATAATAAAATGTCTGCAAGTACAACTGAGAACAGTAGGAGATAATTCCACTATCTCACTTCTGAATTTTGCAAACTACACTGAGGAGTGTTCAGTTAAATCTTGCATAACATTTTTGTTATAAGTACAGCTTAACTACACTTGGCAAATAAACTTACAAAGAATTTGCTATAAAGCAAAATCATGTTTTGAAATTTTGCTCATTCACCAGCTAATTCAAAAACCCCAGCAATTTGCCAAGCAGATCCTAATAACCATTGTAGAATGATGCATTTCTTTCATACCACCAAGACTGAAAGTATGAGAACCTTAAAAGAGGTCAATGTTAAAGCTCCTTCATTTGGAAATAATTTGACTTATAACAGACTTCTTTTTTAACCAAATACAAAACATTTGGGATCTGGCAACACGTTTGGCAGGGCAGGCTTTAGACTGAAACAATTTAAAACAGTAGTAGTGCTGTCTTACTTGTGACAAGCTTTGTAGGGAGAACTGATCAATTTTACCAGCAGATTTGTTGGGAAAACATTTTTCTAGTTCAATATAACTTCTACCAACTTTGTCCCTCAGTTCAAGAAAAGATATCACCATTCCTTGCACACCTTGTTGAGTTTCTTTGTATTTAAAAAAAAAAAAAAAAAAAAGACCTGATGAATAAGGCTTCCATAGACTAGTAGTTACAGGATGTCATAACAATTTGTGCATTCCAGCCTCATGATGATACTTTCCATCTTTCTTATTTAGAGTGTAATGCCTCTTATCATGCAATGTACTGCTGCTTAGAAATATTAAATCACCATAACATCTCATCCAGAAAGCCTTTTTCCATAAGCAATGCCTACTCCCAGCATGTAGTCACTCTGAAGCCAATGTGATGTCTTCAGACTTTTAAAGATCTTTCACTGAAGTAGTATACTAGTGCATATAGAGTCCATAATAGTTGCTGCAAGTCATTACACAAAACAAAACAAAAAAAATTACTAACTGTACCATTTGTGAATTGCTCTGTTGTGTCTTTTTATCCTGAAGACAACCCCTTCAAGGTAAACTGTACATTTATTTAAGGGGACAGAACTGATGTTCATTTGTTACTAATTAAGTCATCAAAATGTCAAAGAAAAATTTTGCCACAAAACCATTGCAGAGAGAAAAAAAATCTTTGCATAGATGAGTATAAAACCAATACTGAATATTGAACTTGCTGATGCTCTCCATCTATGTCTTTGAGTAACAGATTGCCTAGCAAGAAAAAGTTGACTGGTTCATCATATGTGATTCAGATGTATTTTCAGGGAATTGATTCATCTGGATTAAAAATGGGGATTAGAATGCTGAATTCCAGATCTCCTTGTGGGTATGTACTATAGTGGAAAAGTACCATTCAGTGCAGAACATCATCAGAGGAAAAGGTTTGGGATGGGGTGGGGGGGGTGCAGGCAGAGGGAGGGGAGAATGTATTCTGAAGTAGGGAATAACTAATTGCTTTAATCAAAAAATGTCAAAATCCAGGTAGTGTTCACAGATCAATACCTATTTTAGAATTTCCAGTCTAAAGAAGTTATGAACATCGAATTCTTGTACTATTGCAGAAATGCTGAAATTTCCCTTGGAAATGGAAATTCTGGGCCATCTAAGGGGCCTGAATTCTTGTTCTTGACAGATGGAAATTGCATTGAATGTTCTTCGAGTCAAATTCTATTTTCAGTGTAATGTTGATTGCAGATACAAGTTCAAACAGTTTTGAGACTTTAAGGTATTTTTCTAAAAGAAACTCAGCTATCATAGATTACACTTGACATACTCTAGATGGTCTAGGTAATCTATAAACAAAAGATAATAGGATCTTTCCTATCTCTTTTGCAAAAAAAAAAAAAATCTAAGTTGTTTGTGCTACTATTTATTTGTGCTTAAGATCATGTACCTTTTACCTTTATTACAGATTTAATATTGTGAATAACAGGTTTACTTTTTGACTCTTTAGACAATGGTAGAATGTAGCTATCAGTCGGAGGTGTAGCTTTTAGTTCCATCTTCTGTGCAAGTTCAAATCAACTAAGAGATTAAATATGTATCTGCACCAGCAATTGAAAGATGGTCAGTCAGTCTTCTGAATTGTGCTTGCTGTCTGTGACCCATCTGCTCAGAAGCAGGCTAACTTAATATCACCCTAATCCATACCCTCAACCCAAATCTGCATGTGGCAACACCTCTGAGAAGAGTGCAGTTAAAGTGTGTGTCAAGAAACACATTTTTTTGTCACAGTGGATATCTGCTTGGTGAAAGCAAATACACAATTACACTTTCTTTTACAGAATTCTCACTAAATAGATCAGAAACTGTTAGTCAACTGTAGAACCAATTGGGGTGTGCTTTGGTAAAGGAAGAGGAAAACTTGAAAGGCATTTCGTTTTTCTGTGAAGTAGATCTGTGTAGATAGTCCATGTCTATTCCCTTACTTTTTTTTCCTTTTTTTTTTTTTTAATGGAAACCGGACTTTTCCTAATAATGAACGTTGTGACCATGAGATCTCTGTGTCCGGTCTTGGTCAGGTTTCATTGCAATAATCATTGAAAGACAGATTTGCAAACCTCTGAAATCTTACCAAAACTCAGACAACAAAAGAAACAAAAATTACCCATAAATATGTACGAAAAAAAAAAACAAAACAAAAATAACCCTAAGCTACATGTTGAGTAGGCCTACTACAAAGACAATAACAAGTGTGTAAACCTGCATCTAATTTTTGTGCCAAGATGACTTGCCCATATTGTGAATGAAAGGAATGTCCTTATATTTCCCTTACACATGTAGTCTACCAATTTTTACTCTATAGTATCTGTATTATTGCTGTTAATTCAACCACATTTTACTTTACAATTACACTTGACCAAATTCTACCTCAAATTCACATACACTGGCTCTTATTGAGTTTGAACATTCAAGATGCCTACAGGCTTTGAAAGAAAATGAGGTGCTCATCTCCTCTGAAAAACAGGTCACCTCTTAAAATACCTAAACATGGCTTTATCTGTCTGTTTCTCAGTATCCACCCTGTAAAAATATACTTGTGGCTCACAAGGTATTTTTGGATGAAAAGCAATACTATTTGAAACCAAGTCCCATAGCTTGGGTAATGTAGAATATATTAAATCTCAATATGTACATAACTCCTTTGCGAAAAACCACACTCAAACAGGTGTTTAGGAATGGGACTATGACATTTTTCATCAAAATAGTGTTTCAGAGGCAAAAGTTACTGTATTCTTTGAAATCATGTTTCAAAACTTCAACGTTTCCTAATATTCGGTAGGTAAAAAAAAAAAAAAAAAGAAATCTCATTTTCTCATTTGGGGAAGTAGTCCCAGGGAGAATAGGGAACATATTCCTTAATCAAGATCATACCAAAAGCTTGTGAAAAAACAATGAAGATCAGAGCTTGCACCTTTCAAACAAGTTTCTATACTTCTCCTACATTAAATATTCCACTTATTCTTTTAAATGCTTCTTTTCAGTAATGCTGAAGTTTATCATTGACATAAAGAGTCAAAAATTCTTGGGTTTATTCCATATACAGAGATAGTGGGTAATTCTCATCTAGTGCAACAGAAAAGAGAAATTGCAACTCTACATATTAAAAGGACATAATGCTATATATAATAATAATAATATAAAGGTATTATCAGGTAAATATTAGGCCCTAACAGCAGAACCAGCTTGTGCAATTCCTCAATATTGTAATTGCCAGCTTTATTTTCTTATGCCTGAGCAAAAGACTGCATCTTTCGGAAATTTACAATTTGCACTATTTATTGAGACAGTTCCAATTCCTTTTTTATTTGTTTTCCAAAAGTACTTATTTTTTACCTCTGCTGACCAGTGCAAAATCAGGCCCACTAATGTTTATAAAATACCACATTATTGTTAGATATCGAATCCAAATGCAAGCACTGCAGCTTCTAACAGATAGGCACTTGATGGAATCTGTCTCGAGATTGCATGTGTCCAGATTGTCTTGGCACCTACTCTGGTAATAGCCCCTGACACAGAAGACAGAAATAGCTCAGCATTTTCTAAAACTTTCTGAGGCTTTGACACTTTAAACAAGAACATAAAAATACCTTGGTTGCCTTTAATTTTCAGGTTTATTGTGAGCTTGATAATTACAAAGTCAGAGGAAATCCAAGGAGTTATCTTTTAACATTTAAGGTACTGATCTGCTGTATAGATTGAATTAGAGAGGAGGGATAGTTAGTGTTGATTCAATTTTTTGACAGGTCTTTAACATTTTATCTAGTACTATAATACAATGCTTTAAGTGACCAAGGAGGCTGAAATTACTGTGCCAAATACAAAGAACTGATCCTTCATAATGCTTCAGCAAATCAAATACCTAGTCCATCTTGCTCTTTGATAAAACTTATCTCCAGTAAACCTCAAAATGCTTCATTAAGGAGGAAATATTAGTATTCCTGTGTTGCACAGACACCCACTGAGATCTCCCGAACTGCAGAGCAGCGCCTTATCCATTGGTAATGCTGCCTCCAGAATACACTAGCACTCGTGGGCAGAAAAACCAAATAAATTTAGTCAGAAATACTTCTGCACCTCCCGAGCCCTGTGCAGACCTCACAAGTCCATCAGGGCCAAAGGCAATGTCCAGCAGGAGTGGGGACAGGCAACACAGACCAGCCCCTTGGCAGAGGGTGAGCCAGGCCAGCTCCCCGCTTCCCTGGCTGGGATATGAGTCACGACAGGAGCTCAACTGCTATTAACAGGGAGGGAAGGAGGAAGATTTTCTTCCCGCAGCTTTCCTTCCCCTAAGCTCACTTACTACAGCATGGTGTGAGGGAGGAGGGGTGAATTTCTCATTGCTTAGCTGAAAACAGTTGCTCTTCTGACTATGTTAAAAAAATAAATTTTCTTCTTATTTAAAGATTCATGACCTACAAGGAAGTTGCTGTGCATGCGCTTTTCTGCGTTCCATAAACAGCACACGATGGGCTTCTATGTAAAAGAGGGCTTGAGATTTCGTCAAGGTCAGAAAGGAATGTACTGTACCCTAACTTTTTTCTTTAACAGATGTATTATTCTATTAGATGGAAATAGTACTAGGGCAATTCACCCCCCTCCTAGCTTTTCTATCTATGTGTGAGCATCTTTGAGAAGTGGGATTAGAGAGAAACCTGCAGGCATATTAATAAATAAACTTCACATGCTGTTAGATATTAAGTAAACATACCACTAAATATTTCTCTAGGGGATTGTGATCTCATAACCCATGGACTTCTAATTTGGTTACCTGTGACATGTGGTTCTTACCCCAGGGTTCTACAATGAATTAATTCTAAAACGCTTTTAAAGTTTAACATCCTAAGATACAATAAAATAATCAAACATATGTTCTTCAAAATTTCTGGCTCACTTTGCTCCATAGATAACATAAAGAGCTACTAGTGAAAAACAGATAATACAACTCTGAGTCCTCAGTCAGGGGACACACATGGATCTGATACAAGTTGAGATGATATAACCTATTCTAGGATAAGGATCCGCCTCTGCATCAGGTAAGCTTTCTCTCCCAGAAACACCATGCCCTGTTATTACATCAAAGGGGAGTTTCACTTTAGGAAAATGTGTTTGTCCCTGTATTCACACACAGAAATGTTAAGTCCTTTCCCCACATATTGGTCCTTTTATTCCTCACCATTGAGGATGAAAATTTTCCGTTGAAAAAAACATTAATGAAAATGCATTTGTAGAGTTTTGGGAGGCATTTTTTTCTATTTCTTATGTGAATCTTGATTTTGAGTGTCTGTTTGACATTAGACAATACCCAATCCAGTCTGTCTGATCAGACTATAATTTACCAGTGCAGGCAATGATCAAGAGCTCCTATTATTTAAGATTTTCTTCAACATAAGAAGAGACTATGTGGAATCACAGGAAGTGTCTAGGCAAACAGAACGAACTGAACATGAGACATCCAACTTGCAAATTATCAGTGAATCCTGGCAACATGGGCTACTCCAAGTTTTCTGAGTTTGGTTAGGTTTTCCACCCCAAGATTTTTCCTGAAAAGCAGTTAGACAGTAGTGATTTTCCCTATTTTGTTCAAGTTTGCTTCACAGTTTCCAAACTCCTTTGCTCAGTCTCCAGTAGTTTCTTTCTATAACAGTAGAAAAGGATTTCAAATATTCTCTGTTAAATGCAATACAAATATGGGCAAAAATAAAACATACACCTCAGTTTTCAGTAAAAATAATGACTGCAGAATTAAATGCAGAATGCTTGGAAATCAAATTTAAGTTAGAGGGAACAGATCCAGTGAGCCTATTGCCTTCAAATAGCAAAAGACAGGAACGTTGATATATAAGCCAGAATTGGGGGGGTGGGGAAACACACACATACACGTATATATACACAATCAGGAATATCCAAATCGTAGATCTGATACTAAGAACTTTTAACATTGCTTTTCAGGAGTAGGACTCGAGAATAGCAAATATTCTAAGGAAAAGAATCTTTATAGCTACAGATCTATAGACTTGTTATGCTGACAAAGACAGGATGAGAAAAACAGTTTTGAAAAAAAGTTTTGAAACAGGACACTTGATCAGACAGCATCTTTTCTACCTCCCCGAAGCAGATTTTTAAATTGATCTAATACTAAAGCTAAACCAAAATCCACCACAAAAAAATAGGTATAGTTTTATTTACAAAATAATATTTAATGTTTTTTTGGCTTAAAGTATTTGATTTTGATAAATTTCTAAAACAATGAAATTCCAGGAAGTGAGAAAATTTTCAGTCTGAATATTTTATTTACTCCCCTCTGCTCTTCCTCACTATTTTTTTTAATAGGAAGTTGGTCAACACCCAGCAACTCATGGATAATGATTGCTTTGGCTTGAAAGGCACTTCTGTAAGGAAGACCTTTAACAGGAGTCTTTGTATGATCTTTGGGTATGAGAACACTATAATACAGTCTACATTTGTTTTTCTACAGAACTCCGAAGATGCTCAGTGTTACAAGCTGTATGCACACAAAGCATCAGGTTTTTTTTGTTTTTGTTTTTAAATTTGGTGCAGCAAAGTAACCATTATCACAGTTTTTCAGAACAGAAGCTGAGAACACAGACTTTAATTGAGATGGCCAACATTACACAGGACAGTCCAAGAATAGAAGCCAGATGGCCTGATTAGCCCAGTGAATTAACCAAAAGGTTCTCCTGCTCCTAGAGAGAACATACAGCTATCTTAGGATAACAGACCTTTTAAAATCACAAGGATTAAAATTTAGCCGTTTGTGAAGAAATGGTGTTTCAAATTTCAGTGTTCAGGAAGTAAGCAACTCCAAACCCTTGACATATGTCACATTCAGTTCGCTAGCACTTTTTCTGAACCTACTCTGCAAATGTAACTGAGCTTGCCTGTAAGAAAAAAATAACCTACCTAGAGCTCCAACCATTGTCTAGCTTTGCTTTTGAATTTTCTGTTCCTCAGTACAGATAGTCTTCCCAAGATGGGAGAATCGTGTCATGTATGTCAGTAGTTCATTATTTCCTAACTCAGTTTTGCAAGAAGAGTTAAAAATTTCCTTGGGAAAAAAAAAAAAAAAAAGAGAGAGAGAGATGAGATATAAATGTATACATGACAGAATCAATTTTTCTTTTAGCTAAAGGGCATAATATACAGCAGTGTGTCTCCTGCTGCTGAAGGGAAATTACTGGAACATCATTCCACTGCCCTATGAATGGAGAGTATCAAAGAGCTTAAAGAAAGGGATAGTTACTAGGGAGAGAGGGTGAAGAGAGGAAAAAAGTTTGTTTGACTTACACCCTTATTTTCCTACACAAGAAACCTGGTGTCTAAAGAAATACATGTAATCCATGGAGACTTACACATCCTTGACTCCAGCAGGAAAACAGAGCTATGCTTGCGGAGAATTTGTCTGCAAATCATTCCACTTTCTCTGGCATTTTGACTCTGAAAAAGGGGTAGAGGAGGCTCCACTTTTCTCATTTCTCAGTGAGGTGCAGCCTAAATGCGCCTGAGTCCCAGAAATGCAGCTTGGGATCTGGAAGTCAAAACACGGCTCCTTTTCCATCACACACCTCATTTGCAAAGGCTACCCATGCTGACACCTGGGCAATGCTAGCGGTTCCCAGGACTGTGCAAGAGGAACTCAACTGTAGCCAAATAAACATTTTCATTGATGCCACACAAGACCACGCTCTTACTGCAGTCTGCTCCCTTATTAGCTCCACGGCACTGACAAGAGCGGAAAAGCACTGAAGACCTTGTTTTGTACAGCATAGCAGCTGTGCATCTCTGAACACACACACACGCACACACACACACGAAGGAGACATTTTGAGTAGGGTGATATTTTTTACAGTCACCTTCCGGGGAGCAACTGCACATCAAAGGTTTGAGGAGGACACCAAAATAAAGAGGGAGAAGAGGAAGTGTAGAACTGCCCATTTTGTTAGCAGCATAAAAATATTGTGTTAATTAGCCAAACTGCTACGTTTCCAAATGGAACTACATTGTGACGATTGTAGAAGTTCATGAGCTTTTCTGTATTAGTCACCATGTCATTTTGTACATATTAAGTTAAAGCATATGATATTTATTTCAGTTTTTACAACTAACAATATTAAGACCTATAAAACTATAGAAGTTGAAAATGATTGCAGGATATTTTCATGTTAAAAAGGACCTCAACAATAACTTGTCTAAAAGTTAAACTACATGCGTTAGAGCGTAGCATTAACTGACAGTGGAGCTGGGGGGGGAAGGACAGAGAGGGTCACTTTACATAAGCTATGTAATGTGGAAAAGACATTTTTAGGCACAGAAAATCGGGCAAAGACTGGTAACAGCTAACTCAGTACATAGTAGAAGGGACCTCTAGGATTTAGGGTCTCAACCAACTGGAGGCCGTGACCAGCAAAGTTATGGCTGGCAATCAGACAGTGCTTTATGTCACAGGTGTTATTCAAACCATGCATCACCAGCCCTAACCACCACTCTGATACAGGTTAAAGGTATGGGCCTACCTTTCCTGTAAAGAACAAAGGAAAATAAGTGGGGCGGACATGAAAAAAAAAAAAACAGAAGAGTTAGCTTCAATTCAAGCATTTGTTTTGTTCTTTTTTCACT
>VXAL01006948.1:53411-70911 GCA_013399475.1 Chauna torquata
TCGAGACAAGCCAAAGAAGAAATTGAGACATTGACAACCTATTTTAAATGAGAATTTGACCATAACACTTTTCAGTACACCTCCATTCCTACAAGATATTAAGTAAAAAAAAAAAATTAATAATAATAATAATAAAACAACCAGTGTGCTAGTGAAGTTCAAAGCCAAACTTTGTATTTCCTGGTCATCGATAACAAGCACATCTAAAAAATGGCCCCTTTTTAGTTTTGTGCTTCTTTCAGAGTTTTTCCAGAGACAATTCATATGAAATAAAATTTAATGAATCTCCAAAGCTGCACTTTCTTGACTTATTACATTAGCATGGCCTCTCATCTGATTGGAAATTTTGAGAGAATCACAGAATTCATTACAGCAATTTACTGTATAATGGTAGATGGCTAGGATAGATCTCTACTAATGAGATGAACATTAATTAAATAAATTGTAGAATAGAAGTGAACTGTTTAGTTGAGTTAAAAAGCCTGGCAAACAACCCTAACACTCTGCAAATCTGAATTCTGTTCATCCAGTAAGCAGATCAGTTTATATATATACTTTTTTTTTTATGGGAAGGCAAGTAGCCAAAAGGTTTGGCAATAGCAACCAGCCTAAATCTGTAACAGGCAACCACAAACTTTCTGAAATGAAAGTTGGTTTTGTTAATTTTGTTGGTTTTGAATTATACATTAGAAATGGAGCTCCGTAGGTAATCATCTGTAGTATTAAAAAAAGATCCAATGCAACTGCAAAGTGACATGAGCCTCATAAAAAAAGACAAACTTCAGAACGAGGTCCCCTCCCTGGCATTTGTGCCTGCATGTTGATTTAATGTCTTGAACAAATAGTAACTGTGCAACATTACAGAAGAAAATATAAAAGAGACTAGTATCCAACTTTCAAAACACATCTTAGCTTTACAGTATTGTTTTCCATTTCCATTACCTTTTATCTATTACCTAAACATCAACCATTTCTTTGGTATCACACACACAAAAAGAGAGACTGACTAGACCATCATCTACTTAGTATCTGGTTTATGTTTGACAAGATGTCTTCAGAGACCTGAGTGATGGTGTTAATTTCCAGATGATTTCATTTTTATTTTTGTTTACTTCAGTCCACTTTAGAGACAACAGCTTGGACAATATAAAAACTGAAGCTTTTTGTTCCATAAGCCCCACTTTACATGAAGCACTTGAAGGTGAAAAGAGCATACATCTGTTAGAATGAGATTATGGTACCCAGAGATTTTTCCTCAGACAGGCACCAGTTTAAGATTTTTAAAAAAATTTTAAAAAAATCACATAATCACATCCAGTCCAATCATAAGAGGATTTAAATGAGACAACAAGGTGGTGTTACTGAATGAACAAAGGAGATAAAGAAAGAACAGGATAGTCAAAGTCTTAAGGTGATGCTAAGCAGTATAATGTTTGAATTATAACATGAGAAGCAGCTTGTGCAACAACTTGAAAGGAAGCTGTGGTCCAACAACCAAAGCAATCCAATGCTCCAATGTGGTCCAACGACCATGAAGTTACACTTGGCCACTGCATTTTGGCTGGATTAAAAGGGGATCACGCAGACTTAACAGAGGCCAAGAAGACTCTGCAGTAAATATTTTAAGTCTGGAAAACAGAAACAAAAGCGAAATTTTCAAGAAGCTCTGGAAGATACAGCAGGAAAATTTTTAAACAGCGGTGTAGTGCAAGGAATAAAAGAGTGAGCACTCACAGCTCTCTTGTGCCATCTTCCATAGGAACATTGGTGGCTGCTGTTGTCCAGATGAATGGAGAAGAAAAAAGAGGAGGAAGCTTGGGAAGAAGAAAGAAATCTATTCAAGTCTTACCCTGCCCTTGAAGGGTAACCACCATCCAGGGTTATGAAAGCCAAGTATCTAAATACATCCATTCCAGAAGGCAAAGTAGTGGGGCAAGATACATGTCTCTGGAGATGTGTCCAACAAAAAAATCTTTGGTAGTCAGTCTCAAATTAAAGTTTTGAGGTCCAGAATGTTTTAAGACCTCAGACAAGATACAGTATGCTATATCAGCAATAAGAAGTAGACTTTCAGCAAGCCTGACGGTATTATGCGTGCTCTGACTCCTCCTACCCCAGCAAGATATCCTCTGCAAAAAGGCCTTTTCTCCTTTGGGCTAGAAGAGAAATCAATAATACTCTATTTTGAAACTCTTCAGTATAACCACTGAATAGCAAGTTTCTGTAAAACAATTAACAACACTGATACCATTTGGAAGACAGCCAGTTGAACTGCATGTGGTGATGTGTGTTCTATACATATAGCAGTAAAGATGCAGTAGAAAGACGTATAAGGCCAACCAGGTAGATAGAGACTCCATTCAGAGTCATGCTGGGAGGAGGTGGGGGTGAAAGAACAAAACAGTACAGCGTAACCTTGTCTAATTTAAGTGTGAGGCAGCTCTTTTTGGAAGTTCAGGTAAGCCTCCTTGTCTATTTATTGGAAATAACTTCACCAGTCAAGATCAGCTGAGGCAGGATAATTGTGAAAATAAACAAATAAACCAGTTTTCCATAAAATGGCAAATCAACTCAAAATTTTCACTCTGAAGGAATCCAAAAATTTCACAGAAATGTGACTTTTAGTGTGTTAAAACATATATAATGTCTAACTAATTTTGTCTCACAGTCAGAAGAAAACAATATTACCTTGATCTAAAAAAAAAAGAAATCCCCCTATTATTTCCAGAATAACTTTATTTAAATTTTAAATTTAACATATTCAACATAATCCTGGAAGAAGTTCAAGTTTCAACAGAATGGCTTTTTCTGTCCAGTACAGACATATGTATACAGATCAGAAGACATTACAAAGTTGCCATTATCACTTAATAACGCTGAAAAATGGACTCCACATATGACACATGCAACTGAACTCATCACTACTACATCAACTACCTCTGATGACACTGCTTGGAAGCAACAGCAATTTTTAAAGGACTAGTTTAAACAACACTCTACCTAAAAGTAAATCTAATATTTTACATCCAAGCCAGTAAACCCTGAGAAAAGTTCCCCTCTCACAGGTTCATCGGTCTGAAGAATTTACAGACAGCACCGTGAGGATGGGCCATTTCTTAGATTTGAAAGATGTTATTTGCACTGTTCATCCTTCTAGCACTCATTCAAACCCAGTCTAAGCTTAATATCTACAAACTGTTGTATATTACAAGTATAGTGTGGGGAATCTCAGTTGTGCTGATAGCTTACAGGTGTGCTATCTGTGCGGACTAGAGTGGCAGAGGTGCTGGTGGCTGAGGTATCCTTCAGAGGTCCCTCCAGAAGAAGACAGACACCAGAGGAAGCTCGCTCTGACACTGCCTGTTCTGTGGATGAATAGAGGGCTCCAGAGTTGTCAATACAGCACTTCTGCTACTACTCAATTCAGTGCAAAATAAATGGGGATATTTTCTTCTTGCAGCATGTATTAAATCCCATTAGCATTAATGAGAGCTACACGTGAGTTTGGCAGGGAGCATATACAAAGTGCAGAGCAGACAGTTTCCAAATTCTCAACCCTCCCTTATATCTTTTCAGCCATCTTTCCTCTGTGAAAGCTTTTCCACACAAATTCCAAAATAAAGGTAGTAAATCAAATTACTGCATGTACAGTACGTTAAGATGATGGGTTGGGGTGGAGAGGGAGGAATCCAAGAGGCTAATGTACAAATAATTACTATGCTTACATTTAGCAAAGTGCTATGAGTTAAACTCCCAGACAACACTAATATAGTAGGAAAGCTTTGGGTTGGCTGAGCAACTTTTCACAGCACACTGGTAAAATAATAAATTGTGCTATGACCGATAACATTCAATAATTTCTGATATATTGCTACAGCCACTTTTTCTAAAGTATAAAGCTCATATTTCTCTGTCATATTAGTAATTTCCATATTGCATTTCAGGCTCCATCTTGGAGTTAGTAGGGAAAAGTACATCACAGCAGTAACAAAAGGAAGCTGACTGTTCTTTTTTTTTTAAAAAAAAAAAGGCGGCAGAAAAAGAAAGGAGGAAATGTCAGGAATTTTCTTTTTTTTTTTTAAACTTTTATAATACATCAACTGATGCCTACAGGAAGAAAAAAAATAAAAGTAAAAAAAAAAAAAAAAAAAAAAAAAAACAAGAATTACTACAACACTGCTTAANCAGCAGTTGCTACTACACTGCTTCATTATAGACCCAGAAGAGTAAAAGCTGTGGATCCATTTTGCCTTTTTCTTCCTTGATGATATCACTAAAGCACTAATGGAATCCTTACACTCCATTGGTACAGTATGAATTTATCTACAGCACATTCTTTATTGGTTTGAGTACAGATATGCTATTTTTGTGTATGGGAAGATGGGGGAAATGGTGTTGCTTGCATCTTTTAAAGAAAAAATCTTCCTTATTAACTGAAAAAAGTTTAATACAAAACTTACTACAAAATAAAACAATATTTATATTCAGGTTTGGTTATGAGAATAAGTGAGAAATGAATTTGGAACTTAACTATTATAGCAACTTTTTCAACTTGGCCTTAAATTATCTACGCAGTCTTATTAAAGTTAGCAGTGCAAGATGCACTGTTGTTGTGGCTGGCAGTTCATGTTAAAGCATATCATCTAAAAGCAAAAGTAGCTATATTTTAAGGGAGATCTGCTTTTGGAACTCATCATTGCATAGAACCATAGGATGGCATTGTCTTTTGTTTACAATACTGCAACTATTTTATTATCAGTTTTCCATTAAAATTTTACTCATCAACATATAGCAGTACATATTGAGTAGAGGGTAGGATAGCTTTCTACAAAATTTTAAGTATTATTTTTAGCATATAGCAATACACTTTAGAACAACAACAACAAGAAAGAAATCATTATGGTCATGTACTGTTGTTGAAAAGTCCATGTGAAAGGAAACTATTATAGGCACCAGATAGCATCTGTCTGAGTGGAATTTTCCACCCACAATTTTATTCTGAACTTGGCAACCAGGTTCCCAATTATAATTCCCTAAATCCCGCCACTCATCAGTACCATTTGGGTTTCAAGCACACGGAATGATAACACTCAGCATCCCTTTAGACATCCAAGAAAAGGTATGAACTAAGCACTATAGAAGATTCTGCCCTGATGTCGCGCTATGAATGGAGAGAGCATGAGGAGCAGGAGTTCAAAAACAGTCAGTCCTTCTATCTAGCTAACAGCAAAACTAGCTGAAACAAAAGGGGCGGAGGATGAGGTTCGCAATAGGTCTCACCAAGAGAAGAAAGGAGCAAAGTGGCAAGGCTTGTACAATAATTACATTCATGCTTTCTACTGGAGTTTGCTAGAGGTTCCTCAGCAGCTTAAACAAGATAAGTGCTCAGATCAACTCTTCTAGGCTGAGGAGAAGAGGCATAAGAATGGAGGCTGTTAGAAAAACTCCAGAGACTCTGGTCGAAAAGGATAAAGTTTTTTGGGTTTTTTTTGTGTGTGTTTTTTTTTTTTTTTAAACCTCCCAGTCAAAGTTGCCATCTTAAAGGCTCTTCACTGGTTTAGCAGAGGTAGCAACCTGACCTTTCAGGGCTCTAGAATATGCCAAAAATCAACAGAATCATGGTTATTTTGCTGCGCTGAACTGTCTGCTTAGCTTGTGCTTGAGAATGGCTCTTCTTTTAGCCATGCAGCTCTGGGGAGTATTGATCTGATGGTTACTGAGAGGGACAAGAGCTTAAATATTTTTCAGTGTTTCAAGAATTTCAAATTTCCAGTATACAGGAGACAATCAGTGACAGTAAACATCTTATTTGCTATCACACAGCCAGCATCAGCTTTCCGGATCCTAAGTAAATTACAGGGAAACCTATCTATGTTATTGCCTAGGGAAACAGCAAGAATCAGTGTCAAAGCAGAGCTCAAAATATACAGAAACAAGCCAGTGCATTTAAATGATCACTTCAGAAGGCTAAGTCTAGTGAATGAGATCCTTCGTACCCATGAATAATGCCTCAAATGTCATTGCAATGAATTGTGAAAACCACAGGTTGAAAAAGTCACAAGAGGTTGATTTATTTATCCATGTCTCCTTGTCTATACAAGGAGATTTACTATGAGGCTGTGCTAACAGGTCTGTCCAAATGAACAGCCACATTTACTTTAGTAAGAATCATATAATGAGAGGACATGAAGCAGGGAGAAGGAGGATTCTCTTTCACATATGAGCACAGCTACATGACCAGGTAACCTACTCTATTCTGCATTGCTGCCTGCCTAAGGCATTTCTGGGATTGCTTGCAAAACAACAAAACTTAGGGAAAACTGGTTGATTTCCACATCTGGGGGATCAACTTCTCCAGATGCTCGTCATCTACTCTGCTGTTCCTCAAAGCAGATGATTCTCAGACTCAACAGACCAGTATGCATACCACACACTACCATAAGGCAGTGTTGGCAGTAGGTAACACGCTACCACCATACTGCAGCAGCTTTCAGGCTAGCTCCTATGACAGCACCAAGAAGTCTTGACTGAATTATTTGCAAAAGCAGCAATGACTACTGCTGATTCTCTCTGACTGCATTTCCAGATTGCTTTTGGTGACTGTGAGAGACAGTGAATAGTGACTTCAAGAGCCACAGTCTTCTGGAGCAGTCTCTCCCTACAAAGTCATTTCTGGGCTCATGAAACAAGAATCAGCTGGCACTGGAGAACGGTGCTGCAGAGATAATATGCCCAGAAACAGCTGCAGAACTTCAGCCTGATGAAAATATTTCCTTTGATGTTAAAGGAAGTCTGTAGCTTAGTCTTGAGCTGTAGCAGCAGGGTGTCAGTACGAGAACTAAATGAGTAGTGAAAAATACATAGCCATGGCTAGCCAATTGCTAGCCCTACTTACTAGCTGCATGTCTCAACTGTTGGAGTGTTAGAGTCGAGATGCAAACTGAGCTTTATGCTGAGCATCTACAAGGTTAATGGACATAACCTCATCATTAGCTAGAGACAGCTTAAAAATCTCTGTCCATGCAGCCTATAGAATACCCCATCTAAATGAAATTCTTATGGGATGACCTGCATATTATTTGAGGGAAGAATATTACACATTTGGGATATTTGCCTTGTTTTTGTTGCTTGTTGTGGTTTAAATCTGTGGCAGAACTAGCACACCAACATAATAAGCCAGAGAAGGGTATTTCATTTTTTATTTTCAGTTCCATGAAACTGGTGTTTACATATTCTATGGTGTTTTTTGTTTGTTTGTTTAAACAGAATGGATGGTGCCAATTCATGTGGGAAGATCTATCAACATTTTTTCAGCATGCAGTTTTATGTGGAGAGGCAGATATGATTTTCAGTAACGTGGTGAATGTCAGTGGTAATATGTGGCCTCGCCCTGAGGGACACCGGGGCCCTGTTTTCATTCTGCAGTTGCATGTGTGTTGTGTGCTCTCCTGAGTTGCTAAACACATGATACTTGTGCTTTTGCTTCAGCACTGGCAGCATCACAGCCTGGGGATGATGGTGCTCCTTGTCAGCAGGCTTACACATGCTCTGTGGATCTCTCAGGAACTGTGAAACCAAATGGAGGACAAGACTTCACTGAATTGCCATGCTGACTTATAAGTAGCAATCAAAAGAATTTTAGAATTAAGCAGTAGTCTTTTTTTTCTTTTTTTTTTTTTAAGCAATTGTGCTGTGCAAACAGCAAAGGCTTGAATTGAAAGGTAAGGAACAGTTAAATTTAGACTGCTTAAAAACAAAACAAAAACCCCACAGAAATAAACAGCAACCCAATGTCACTTCTGCCCACAGAGTTTTCCTTTCTACAGCCAATAAGGCCAAAAGGCTAAGGAGAGACCAACAGATAACTGCTGTTTTAATTTGCAAGGCTGTGAAACTTACAAGCAGTTAGAAGAACATAGACATTTTGGAGAGCACCAGAAAGGGCATCCCTGTTTTGCAAAGTAAAGTATTTCAGTCTAGTTTTTTTTTCTTTAAATCCAAAATTTTAGATACTGTGCAGGCACATTAAAATTTTGCTGTACTGTCCATTCTGTTTCTTAATGAGTTTGAAGCATATTGGGAGTTAATGGTGCTAATAGCTATTTGCAATGTGTTTGTATTTTACTTCAATTGCTCTTTTTTAAAATACATTTGTAGTGATAAAAATCACAGTTGGTGGGGGATGTATGTTGGATCAGATTAAGTAATAAGCAAATAAATCACCTGCTTCAGGATCACAAACAACTACAGGAGTGGATGGTGCTCAATTGGAGGGAATGAGTGAATACTGAAAAAGATGTGCTGTTACTGTCAGCCTTGTTCATGCATCTTCCCAAGCACTCATCATATTAACATCTTGAGAGAGGTAGAAATTCAGAGAAAAGAGGAACAAATTTCAAAAACTAGTATGAGGTTTTATGAGGTTTACATCCACCCTATTCAGGAGAAAGTATCTGCCAGGTGTAAGTCATGTTATGTAGACATGACCTTTTAAGGTTAATATAATTACTCCCTACAACCTTCCCTGCTGGCAAGCAGAGTTTTCAGGGACAGAAGACAAGCTGACAGAGCAAGGATGCCATTTCCATCTCAGCAATATCTTTAACCAGGTCTCCTGTCTATCAAAGAATTCACGGCTCTCAGATGCTGCACCATATGACAGTTTATATAGTCACCCTAAACACCATACCACCACCACACCTTAGACCAGCACTCTTTGGGGGTGAAGCCCTATAAAAAACTTCTTCTGATTCATCTCTCCTTAGAGGGTACATAAAGCATGACCAGAAGTCCTATTTCCATCTTTTACCTCTATAGCATGCATTTGAACCCAACACTGCACACCACTGAGGGTGTGATCCTGCTTGACTACCAATTTGGCGTTGCCCACAGAATGTCTATACTACTAAATCTGGGCCTTCACATCGCCAGAAACAAAGAGATCCAGAACATAAGTGCAACTTCAGCTGGAAGCACAATGAAGAGTGCATAATACAGATAAAGCATGAAATACATACAAATAGTATGTTTGCTAGCTTGCTAGATATGCAAACTCCTAGAGCACAAAGTCTGGCAGTGTACCAAAATTTAAACCGAGAAGTGATATCAAGACTTCAGAACAACAGAGAACCTGCAGGTAAACAAAAAGTCGGAATGTTCAGGATACATGCAGAGATACAGCTGCATGAATAAAACAGTACATGTTCACACAGTTAAAGACTATATTGTAGTGCATATGCAAAAAGGAACCAAATTAAGGTTCCACTGACATCTTTAATTCTAGCTTTTCCATTATATAAATTAGTTAAATCAATCACTGTAATTACTGTAAATATAGCAACTTAACAATTTTGTAATAAAAAACTGATTTTCAGGAGAAAAGCCTTGCATCATACAAGATTGTCAATAAAATATCCCACAGACATGCAACTTCATAAAAAAGCCATTGTTCACTTCTCCAAGGAATTACCCAGAATGCTTTGCTCATAAAGCTCTCCTGCATGAGTAAGCTCAAGGCTGCAACAAGCACTTCTTGTACTCAGCGTGCTAATATTGTTTGTGGTAGTGACAACCACTATGTTTATGCTTTCTCTGGGTTGAAAGCATGATCAAGACTCATGCACCCAACAGTATTTAGTGAAACACCACCTCTGTTTTTTCCCCCTACAGTTGTCAAAATGGTATCTAATGATACCATTGTATCATCAACCTAGATGCAATGATGATACAATTGTATCATCAACCTAGATGCAGTATACTTTAATAAGATTCTTTCTGCCACATCCTGTGCAAAGTAACTGGAAAAGTCATCCTCTATTCCCTTGTTTTTATACATTCAGGGTTTAGCCAAAATTAAAATGTAATGCTAATAGCAATCTTTGCATGTAGAACCACTCTGTACCTCTAATACTTCCATTAAATCTTGAATTCTGAAAGGTAACCCAGCAGCAATTTCTTTATTATAATCTACTAACATACATGATTTGTTGGGGCTTAATGATTAGATTTCTTGTGGGACAGTACTTGGATAGCAATGCAAACTCAGTTCTATACTCTAATCATTTAGTGTGAGATAATTATAATTTGTTGTAACATGTATTGTGTATGCCTTTATTCAGGGACACGAAGAATAATGAATCCAATAGAAGTAGAACAGGAACTTAGAGAACTTGTATCAGGCCTGATGCCAAGAGTAACACAACATACCTTGACTATAAGAGTAAGTAAGGAGTATTCTTCTACATGTTTCTTAATCATTATAAAAAATAAAAAGAAAAAATTACACAATCCTTGGAAGCCAAATACGACCTAAATCTCATATACAGGCTAGAGATCTCAAACTGAAAATCTTTGGTTCAGCTAGGTAAAAAAAGTGCAAAATACCCTGAAAAAAAATTGTCAGATCTAAGCAATTCTGGAATGTTGTCTTGCTAGTGCCAAAATTAAGATTCACAAAACTATAAAATAGCTTTCTTTTCCCTCAAGAAGTGATAGATGAAGAGATAAGAATCACCATGTCTTACTGGCTTTTTCTGGTCTAGTCCATAAGGAATGATGCTTGTCAGCTGCCCTCCTCCTTTTCTAGCACAGATCTCTGTATACATTACAGTGCCACCAGGAGCAATAAAGAAAACAAGCTTTTGGTCATGAAGTGTTTCAGCATCAAGAAAATGTAGTGCTGCATTTTCAGCTTCTATTCAGAATATTTTTTACCAGCTTTCAAACCAAAAGAAGAAGAAAGAAGGCAGTTTTCACTTGCCAACCCTGCAACAGTTAAAAGACAAATTGAAGACAAAGGCTAGACAAATAGGATCTGTTGCAAGAGAATGAGAGAGATCTTACCTAAACTTAGAGGAAGAATTTGAGATACAGACAAATTTATCTCTCAGCTTTTTCCCTGTCCATCACTGGAAACAGAAATAGGCAAGGGGAGCCAGTAGTTGGGAATCTTGTCAGCTAGTAGCTATTACCAAATAACAAACTATTCCTACAATTAAGACTCATGTTCTTATGAAATTATCAGGGAATCTTTAAAAATTGTGACTCCCATTTTCTAATTAATCTGAAAGGCATAATCAAAAGTGGCAAACTTAAGAAATACCCAGTTAGGAATACCTCTGTAACAGGTAAGGGTAAGGATTCAGCTACATAATATATGTTAATGCAGTGACTGCATGATAATAGGTTACACCCAATAAGCAGTTTGAGTAGTACTACTGGCTTTTTTTTCCAAATAAGCTCAAAACACGAAACCATCAGAGACTGAAAGAACCGGTGTTACTGAAGATGAAATAAGCAAAAACTAGGAGAGAAGAAAAAGTGTTGTTTAATGAAAAACAAAGTTAGGAACCAAGGAGCTTTGTGGTGCTTTTACCTTAAAGATCAGAATTAGAGTTATACTTCAGGTTTTAGGTGAAACGAGTTTGATGGATTAGGTCCAGTTACTAGCTGTCAGTGAACTACATCAAAACACAGCACATACATACACAGCTTACTACAACTAACTCTTCTCTGCTCGAGACAATTTTCCTCTGGAGCTAACATGAAGATAAATGAACTCCTCTCCCCAGGGAGAAGTGTCCCTCAATGAGGCAAAACAATACACACACAAGTGTGCTATGGTGCTGCTGCACTTCTTGATTGTTATAAATAGAAGCAGAAGTCTGTTTCCCAGTAGTCAGGTGTGGGCACTACACAAACCAGGGCAATATTAGAGTAGGGGCTAGGTGGAGGTAGGAACTAACTGGAAATGCAACTTAAAAAGAGCTGCACATTTTATCTCAGTTAGGAGGATTCTTCTGTCATGTGTGTTGCTGTATCCTGATTCCTAACTGTTCTTCAGCAAAGGCAACATTTCTTGTGAATGACTGACATAATGCTCTTGTTATAGAGATAAATTATATCACTTCCTTTGCTTTTCTTTCTATTGTTTTGTGTCTCCTTTATCTGCCATCCCATCCCCTCCCCTTCCTACTACTTTTTGCTATTTACCACAATTCTCTGCAATGGAACCAGGCTTTAGCCATTTTACTGATGTTTTTCCTTTCTATCACTCAGTAGATCACTACAGGATATCAGTAGCGCAATTCCTTTCCCTAAAATTGATTCCATTAGGAATAATGCTCTCAGAAGTTTGCTGTTGAGCATACTTACTAGTGCATATGTTAAAACAGAAAGCACTTAAAACACAAAGCCATCAGTTCCGCAGTATTTTTAAACATGTCCTATCTAAATGATACCCCTTTGCATCTGAGGTATAATCCACCATCAAGAAAAGTCAAAAGCCACACTAATCAGATTCAAAAACATGAATTCTCTTTAAAACAAAGTACCATCTGCACAAACACCTCTGAGGATGCCCCAAGAAATCCCTAGGATCACTGAAATGTTTCTTGAATATCATCAACATTCAATATCTTTCTACTTAAAACTATCCATTGTGGATAAAAACAGAAAACCCTTTATTAACTGCAAAAGAAACACACTATCAACCAGAGAAGTACAGCACGTATTCATATCCATGCTTGCACTGCTAAACAGAAATATGTTAGCAGAGGTATAGCAACTGGGTCCAAAGTGAACCTTATAATGTTGCTTTCCTTTCTCCAGCCACTATGACAAGTAATGAACAGAACTGCACATATTTGCAAAGATGAGAAATTTACCCAAACCAATCTCCAGGCCCTGGGAAAGTGTTATTTAGCCTTGACTTCTTGCCAACATATAGCAAAGTTACAATGACTTTCAATGTCAGCAATGCCAAAGACTGGGGAGGCTTCAGCCCTGCTCCATCTGCAATTTCCTCACAGAACCCTCTCTGTAACTTCCCTTCTTCTATAACGTTACTCCAAGTTATGTGCAATCTTCACTGGAGAAAAACGTGTCATCATACAAGCCCACAAGCATGGCTCTCACTATCAGGGATGCAGAGTCCGTGACTAGTCAGCAGCCTTTCCTCTCCCCTTTTAGTTCATTTCCCAAATGCAATTATTTGAGAGGGAGTTATTGAGACTCCCAAAACAATAACTACTGTTACAAAGGTTATGCAAATGAAACCATCTCTGTAGCTCAGTTTATTTCTGTTCACCTACAGACTAAAGCGGAGAGCTCTTTCCCCTCCAGTGGCTCTGTTCATCTCAAGTTCTGAATAAATCACCAAACAGCCCTGGGCGGCTTTTTACCCTTTTCACCAACAGAAGAGAGCAGAAGACTCCAGGGCTTGCATCAGACTAGAAAACATAAAAGCAGACAACATTCATTCCTTACCACCACAGCCATTGATACTTTGGCTTAACAAGTGATAGACCAATTTCAATGACAAAAAGGTACACCATTACTTAGGATAACAGTACCTTTTAAAATAGGCTACTCTAACTGTATGTCTAAAATCCTTCCTGTTCACAGACTCAACCATGTCTTCACTTCCCAAGCGAGGTCACTTGCAAACATCTTTTTGTGCAGTTAGATAAATATTGAAATTAGTCTGAAGCCATTACACATACTTTCCCATTTTTACAGGACAGCAACTCTCATCTCACAGCTGACGAAGATTTTATCCTCTTTTTAGTTTGATCTAAAATTCAGTCATCTCACCTTTTATACTATATATCATGACAACATCTTGCATTTTTATGATCTTTGATCAGTTTAGACTTTGAAGGCAGAATCCAGATGTTTGGGCCCAACATTCTCTTTGTCTTATTGTGTGTTAACTCCTGTCTATGCGAAGGTTTGATTTTGACTTTCATCCTCGTGCTATAACTCAGAGCAAGTTCATTACCAAGGTTTCAGTTTTGGCCTAATAATTTAAACAAGTGTTAGTGAATAACTTAATCAATGGCAGTATAAAATTGACCTCTAATAATAAAGGCCAGAATTTTGAATGAGAGTATGATGTTGGCAACCTGTAAAAGAGAAAACGAACCAACAGAGCAAGCTTCATACTCATGCCAGGGTTCAGGATTACTGATGCACATATTTTCTCAACAGTGACAAAGGAGGTTATTACTGTAAAGTAAGTGTACTATCCCAGATGCACAGGTGGTGCTCAATGATACAACATTCTGCCTTGCTGAAAGAAAGGCATGGTTCTTTGCTTAAAGAAAGACTGCCTGAAACAATGATGCAGTGATGACTGGTTTTATTCTCTAAATTCAGCACCTCTGTAAGGCAATGACAGAGTTAACAACGTTGTACCTTCTCAGACCATCAGGCCATATGCTGTGTGAGCTGAGTTACACAGCATCCTGCCAATCTTATGGATGTACAGATCAGCTGCTTACTTTAGTCTAAGTCTGAAGAATCAACTCGACTGGGACAAAAGGAGGGCACTAAACATTGCACACACTCACATGTAAATTATTGAGTGACTTGATTCAAAGCAGTCTTGTTGGGCACAGAATTTACAAGGGTGGGCTGACACATACATGTGATATACACAGAACCGCTGACCTGGAAAGCGTGGCTTGCCCTGTGACAGTCGGTGGCAATGGCTTGAGAACAACGAGACCTGGCAGCTGCCAACCCTGGTAGTCAGGTCAGTGGGGAAAAAGGCTTGGCTGGCCATGTCAGACCCTAGCCAAGCTGTATTGGCTAAGGCTCTGGACAAACCTCTCAGCACACTGGACATAATTAATGCAGAAAAGGCCCTTTGCCCTGCAGCAGCCTGAGAGGAGCTGATAGGAAAGCATGGATATTGCCCTAATTTTGTTCCTGGATTGTTTAGTTCCATACACTCCATGAAGATAGGTAGTTCCAAGAGTTCAAGGTATAAAATATATTATTTCAGTTTCTGCAGGAACTGAAAAGGATGAACATGTTGTTCTGTTGATAGTCACTAATGTAAAAACACATGCAATCTTCACCAAGCATTTTCTTTAAGATTACAAATACGGTATATATAGCTTTTTCTCTAATTTAGGGTGGGAACCTAGCTGAAGTGGTCTCAGTTATCCATGGAAGAAACCATCCTCTCTCAGCTGATTATGCAGAAGGCTTAGCTCCCACACACCTGCAACTAGATGCTTGGGCCTTATTTCATCTCACCTAACTGCTGCTATCTAACAGTGTCATCTGTCTCCTCTTGTAGGCAATGGGGAGAGTTAAACACTTCTGGAGGTACCTACATACTCATCCTTTATTGTGCTACCTCTCCAAAGACTAAAGAAATTTTGACAATTCACTTAAATTAGATATAGAACTCCTGGGCTTGAGAGGTCAGGCAGAATTAATCCCATGCTTTCAGTAGATCACACGATGAGTCCCTCGCCCCTCTGAACATAGTTTCTGTTTGCTAATCATAAAGGTGTATGTACGACCACTCAGATCCCAGATGCTGAAAGTAATGCAAACCCTTTCTGTCTTTGAGAAGTGCACTGTTTAAATTCACCATCTTCCTGTGCACCCAGCATCTACTGCTGGGCACACTTTCCACACTTCTCCCTCCAGCGAGGTGCCAGGTTGCTGGAGCTGCTGATGGTAACGCAGCCCCCACCCCCACCCCCTGTTGACATTGCTGCTGCCAAACAGCACTGTTACTGCTTTGTGGTTGTGATGGAAGGATTTGGCCTTTCTCCTGAATTTTTTCTAGGCACCAATGTAAGATACTTAGAATGCATGATGAGGATTAGGTACACATAATACCTCCAAAACTGAACAGAAAGGAACAGATTAATGCAAGGAACCACATCTCACCAGTGCAGGCAGAAAATATTCACCCCAACAGACAAAACCAGGAACAGCAGTGTGTGTGATTTGTGACTAAGCAGCAACACAGTGTAAGTGTCAGGACTATGGTTTAGATGTTCTTGATATCTAATCTTACATTATATTGAGGACATTACAGTGCAAGTCTGAGCATCCAATTCCATACTAGCTACAGCTGTACATATTAACTTCTCAACAACATTGCTTCTGTTCTTATGCTGCCAAGCCTCATGTTCCGTTCTAACACGACATTGTAAGGTGTTTTTTGTTTGTTTTTCTTTTTGTTTGTTTGTTTAAATCACAAGTCAGACAACAATCTGTTAAATCAAGAAATTCTTTTTAAGTAAAGCAATAGATTTTGAGCCTCTAGAGTACTTTGGGGTCATGTTTTCAGACTTTCCTCCACAGCAATGAAGACTACACATATACATTAAAAAGAAAAAAAAAAATAGAGCAAAAGAAGGAAAATTAGAGTGGAATCACTTGCCTCCAGCATCTGGCTCTTGAAGAGAAACAGACGTGACTACCATTTTTTCATTACCATCCACTCACATGGTCCTTACCACCCTCTATTAGACAGAGGGTCTCACCACGTTATTCACAAAGCTTTTTGTCTGCTAAGAATATTTGGGGCCATATAATTTTACCATTTGATTATAAATACCACTGTTATGTAAGGATGTGTGCACACTTAACAGGTCATCATTTCTTTTGGGATGCAGCGGTTCTGAATGGCAAGCTGCAGTCAGCAACAAACTCTGCCTGATGTTCTGCTAGTTAAGTAATGTTTAAATAAGAATGATATCAAAGTGATAAATACAAGCCCTCATTGCTTTGCTCTTTTCATGGCCTCAGTCTAAATTTTATGTCAAAAAGTACTGTGAAGTATTGTAGATGGAGCTGATAATGAAAACTAAAGTTATGACTGCTTAACATTCTCAATTATAACCTCTTATTTTCAATCATTTATAACTTTGCCAAAAACAATGCCTCAAGCTGCTTTAAAGGAGGAGTTCAGTAATTAAGTTACCGTGTTCCTGAGAGCATCAAGGAAAACTAGTCTTTAACACCATATTTACAGGAAGTTTTGTTTTGTTTTTCTCCCACTGATTTCTTTGAAGCATCCAAACATTCCCCTGCTCTGGAACTGGCATCCATAAGTATTCAAACAATTATCCTAAAATAAAGGAAGTTCCAGTTTCACCAAGTCATAAAGCCTTTGGGGGATGGGGTGGGTGTTGGTTTGAACTTAATTGCAGGAACAAGGATCACAACCAACAGGGAACATGCCCACAGACCATGATCCATGCTTTTGTGTTTCAGGTTAGCCAACAGAAGCTGCAACGAGTGGGGCCAGCCAGCACAGATACCTCAGCAAATGGAGCAGATAGCAAATTGGAGGATGAAGGGGTGGGTTAAACAATGAAGTGCTTGAGGGGGGAGCAGGTTCTTTTTTTTTTTTTTTTTTTTTNTGGAATCTTTCTGTTCCTCTTTCCCAGCTGCTTTCTTTGCACACAGGTATGCAAATGTGTGTAAATCTATGCAAATACAGGACCCACTGTGTTCTGCTCCCTGGATGCTTGCTGGCAAGCCCAGCTCCCTCTCCCTGTGAGCACCACGCTGCAGCTCCTCTCTGCCTTCCTGACCCCATGCTCAGCATTTGTGGAGCTGAGGAGAAGCTGCAGCACCACATTAACATGGCGAGTTGTGCCGACACAACCAGGAGAGATGTCTGTTAATGTAAGTGGAGGGTGTCTTTGCAAGGCTGATATTGTCCCCAGGGAGGCCCTGTCTG
>VXAL01006948.1:75911-113411 GCA_013399475.1 Chauna torquata
TACTAAAAAAAACTGTGCTTTCTTAACACATGTGCATGGGCTGGATTGTTTTTTGGAAAAAAAGAAGACTTTTTGCAGCTTTTAAAAATTTCTAGTAGGCACCTAAAAGTTTCTAGTAGAGGCATAAACAAATATCAAGTGTCATTGCTGAAGCAATTATATGTGTGATGAAGGTATGAGATCATGTCAATGTTGATTTGTGACAGATCCATAGTTGCTTTGAGCCACTTGTATGGACACTGACATCCATGTTAGTAGATGAAATCTAATTCTGCAACATCTACCTGATTAGTTTATAATTCTGTTTTGATAATTGTACTAGAAACAAAATGACTGTTTTCAGGAGTCCTGAGCAAGACTGAGTGACCACTGAGTGGTCACTCTTCTTCAACTCTTCTGAACACAAAGCCTGCATAAACTAAGGTTTGACCAGGCTTTGCTTCATGCGATGCCTGCCTTTGCCACTTCACCAAAACCTGCCTTTCCAAACTGCATCTGAAAAAAATTACCTCCAAACAATGTACATTTTCTGTAACACTCTGAATTCATGTTGTTCTGCCAGACTTGGATTCATAAGAACAAGCAGAGAGATTCATACTATGCAAGAACTGGTCTTTCAGAAAAAATGCCACACAAGTACAACATGAGATCAACATCTGGTGAATCCAGTTCCATAAATAATTGTAGAAAGATCAACAGAAATGGTTCAGTATATTTTAAAGCATGCCATGCTCCTCATGAGTGTTTTTATAACTTGGTTCTAGGTGTCCAGATATGATTGATTTCAATTTCTTTAAGGAATTTGTGTCAAGTGCCAAATGGTTACTACTAAAATAATAATGAGCAGCTTCTGAGCATTTTTCGTACTTTAGAATTTTAGCTGACACTTTAAATATATATATATTTTTTCAAATAATAAAAAAAGTCTCTTTTCTATTTCAATGAACTTTTGAGAACAGGAACAATATGTTTATAATAGAGATAGGAAAAGCTTAATCTGCACTTACCTCTGGTTCAGACAGCCAGCAGTGACAATCCTGCTTTCCTTGTCAAGTTTCAAGAACTCACAATCCTTAATTTAAACACTTGAGAAATCTATGGAGCCTGTCAGTCTAGTTAATGAAGCCGCCTCCTTCCCCTTTTTTAAACAAAATCTGACTTTCTTTAAAGACCACTTAAGGCATATCTCTGATTATACAAACAGGTTCTGTCCTACAGAAGTGAGTAATCCAATAATACCTCCTTCAACTTGTTTCCCCAGCCACCCCCCCCCATAGTTCAGTAAAGGACTGTAGCTTCTTTAAAAGTAGAAGCTACTCTAAAATAGACAACAGATATGTTATTTTCAATATAAAGAGTATACAGTACTTGATACAAATCACTGCTTTGATTACAGGGCTTTTCATCTTGTGTCATTTAGAAGGTTTTCTACAGGAATTAATGATCCTTTAATGTTGTCTTACATCTCTATCAAATTATACCTATTTTTCAGACATTTACAATGAGTGAAACTGTTTGCTCAGCATTGCACAGCAAATATGAGAACAGGTATGCATGATGATACAAGAAGAGAAGCTGTGCATTCAAGTTGTTTGGCAAGTAAGACCACTTAATTAGGTGGATTTTTGGTACCTAGGTTTTTGACATCTTAACCTAGGTTCTCTAGAATAGTTAAAGCAATTTATTCAAAAGAGTCAGAAGTTGAAATAAGATTGTTACCTTGCTATGCTAAATGCTATGAAATATGTATTGACATCCCTTTCCTAATGAATTTACCATCCCCCCCAGACCAAAACACAGTAAGTGACTTTACACATGGTTTGAAAATATATGGATTTTTTATTTCTTTTTTTGTATTCTAATCATAGAAATCTAGAAGGAAGAACACACGTGAGTGGCAGGAACATGAGGTCATATGGTTGGGTTGTTTATATAAGCTACTTAAACGTGTAAAATTAGTAAATATTAATGGTTGAATTGGCTGCCCATAGGCAACAGTCAATATTGATAATACTTCCTATAGATGTCACAATAGAGGAGAGTCTTGAAAAAACATTTGCATCATTAACACAATGTGAGCACTAATGACATAGTCAAAGAATGATGATAGAATGGTTTGGGTTGGAAGGTACCTTAAAGATCATCTTATTGCAACCCTCCTGCCATGGTCAGGGACACCTTTCACTAGACCAGGTTGTCCAAAGCCCCATCCACCCTGACCTTGCACACTTCCAGGATCAGGCATCCACAACTTCTCTGAGCAACCTGTTCTAGTGCCTCACCACCCTCTGAGTGAAGAATATCTTCCTTGTATCTAATCCTACCCTTTTTCAGTTTGAAACTGTTACCCCTTGTCCTGTCACTATACTCCCTGATGAGGAGTCCCTCCCCATCTTTCCTGTAGGCTCCATTTAGATACTGGAAGGCCGCTCTAAGGTCTCCATGGAGCCTTCTCTTCTCTAGGCTAAATAACCCCAACTTTCCTCAGCCTTTCTTCATTGGAGAGGTGTTCCAGCCTTCTGACTGTCTTCACGGCTCTCCTCTGGACTCATTCTAACAGATCCATGTCCTTCTTATNTACCCTTTTTCAGTTTGAAACTGTTACCCCTTGTCCTGTCACTATACTCCCTGATGAGGAGTCCCTCCCCATCTTTCCTGTAGGCTCCATTTAGATACTGGAAGGCCGCTCTAAGGTCTCCATGGAGCCTTCTCTTCTCTAGGCTAAATAACCCCAACTTTCCTCAGCCTTTCTTCATTGGAGAGGTGTTCCAGCCTTCTGACTGTCTTCACGGCTCTCCTCTGGACTCATTCTAACAGATCCATGTCCTTCTTATGTTGGGGGCCCCAGAGTAGAATGAAGTACTCTAGGTGGGGTCTTACAAGAGAGGAGTGGAGGGGGAGAATCACCTCCTTCCACATGCTAGCTACACTATGCATTGAGTACATCTGTATGCATTGAGTACAGACAGCATGAGTCAGCAATGCGCCCTTGTTGCTAAGAAGGCTAATTGTATTCTTGGCTTCATTAGGCAATATATTGCCAGCAGGTCAAGAGAGGTGATCATTCACTTCTACTCAGCACTGGTGAGGCTGAGTACTGCGTCCAGTTCTGGGCCCCCAAGTACAAGAGAGACATACTAGAAATAGTCCAATGGAGGGTCACCAAGATCATCAAGTGACAGGAGCACCTCTCCTGCAAGAAAAGGCTGAGAGAGCTGCAACTGTTCAGCCTGGAGAAGAGGAGGCTCAGGGGGCATCTTATCATTGTGTATAAATATCTGAAGGGAAGGGGCAAAGAGGATGAAGCCATGCTATTTTCAATGGTGCCCAGTGCTGGGACAAGGGCACAAACTGAAAGACAAGAGTTTCCATCTAAACATGAAGAGGCACTTCACTGTGTGGGTGACAGAACACTGGCACAGGTTGCCTAGAGATGTTGTGGAGTCTCCCTCCTTGGAGATCTTCGAAAACTGCCTGGATGTGATTCTGGGCAGCCTGCCATATACGGACCTGCTTGAGCAGGGATGTTGGACCAGATGACCTCCAGAGGCCCCTTCCAATCTCAACCATTGTGCAGTTCTGTGAACATAGAATATAGGAAATATGAAAGGATCTATGGCCCTTGACTGCTGAGACTGGCATCACAGGTGGTAGTGAAATTATGACAAAGCAAGTGTAGAACTGGAGACAAGTAGGATCAGGTACTTTAAGAACGAGTTTAAATCAAACATAAAAGAGGTGGAGCTACAGGAGAATCTATATGCACAGTAACATGGTCAGAATTAGGGGTCAGAAAAGCTGCTTTAGCTGGAGGTGTGCTGAGTATGTCTTGGGAATGGGAAGCTGACTGGCTTCAAGAAGGCCAAAGAAGATTAGTCTAAATGTTGAGTCAAGATAGCAGAATATGAGGGATGTGAACCTCTTTGGTGAAACCAGGCATGGGTCAGGTCTCTTAGTATTACAGAGGCATGGGTGGCAAGACAGGATTCCAGTCAGAACGACTGAGTGAAAAGATGGAAGGCAGAGTCAAAAATGGCACCTCAGTTAGATATGAATAACAGCAAGATGTCAGTATTGTCTATTGTGGCCAAAATTTGAAAGGAAGAAGAAAAACTTCCTTTTTTGACTATCTGAATTTTAAAATGGTAAGACTGCCAAAAGACCATGTCAGAGCGCAAGACAAATGCAGGATGACACTGGTTAAGAGTGGACAAGTAGACTTCTGAATCAGTAATGTAAATATAGTACCATCTCTTCTGTGAAGATCAGCCAAAAACTTTTCATCTGGTAGTAGGAGGTATCTGGAAATTTTCAGTAAAATACCTTTGATGAAAGGGTTTGGTTTTATCACTTTTTTTCCAAGCATGCATTAAAAGCTCCAATGTAATACCATAAGACAAAGTAATCATATCTTACNCTAAGGTCTCCATGGAGCCTTCTCTTCTCTAGGCTAAATAACCCCAACTTTCCTCAGCCTTTCTTCATTGGAGAGGTGTTCCAGCCTTCTGACTGTCTTCACGGCTCTCCTCTGGACTCATTCTAACAGATCCATGTCCTTCTTATGTTGGGGGCCCCAGAGTAGAATGAAGTACTCTAGGTGGGGTCTTACAAGAGAGGAGTGGAGGGGGAGAATCACCTCCTTCCACATGCTAGCTACACTATGCATTGAGTACATCTGTATGCATTGAGTACAGACAGCATGAGTCAGCAATGCGCCCTTGTTGCTAAGAAGGCTAATTGTATTCTTGGCTTCATTAGGCAATATATTGCCAGCAGGTCAAGAGAGGTGATCATTCACTTCTACTCAGCACTGGTGAGGCTGAGCACTGTGTCCAGTTCTGGGCCCCCAAGTACAAGAGAGACATACTAGAAATAGTCCAATGGAGGGTCACCAAGATCATCAAGTGACAGGAGCACCTCTCCTGCAAGAAAAGGCTGAGAGAGCTGCAACTGTTCAGCCTGGAGAAGAGGAGGCTCAGGGGGCATCTTATCATTGTGTATAAATATCTGAAGGGAAGGGGCAAAGAGGATGAAGCCATGCTATTTTCAATGGTGCCCAGTGCTGGGACAAGGGCACAAACTGAAAGACAAGAGTTTCCATCTAAACATGAAGAGGCACTTCACTGTGTGGGTGACAGAACACTGGCACAGGTTGCCTAGAGATGTTGTGGAGTCTCCCTCCTTGGAGATCTTCGAAAACTGCCTGGATGTGATTCTGGGCAGCCTGCCATATACGGACCTGCTTGAGCAGGGATGTTGGACCAGATGACCTCCAGAGGCCCCTTCCAATCTCAACCATTGTGCAGTTCTGTGAACATAGAATATAGGAAATATGAAAGGATCTATGGCCCTTGACTGCTGAGACTGGCATCACAGGTGGTAGTGAAATTATGACAAAGCAAGTGTAGAACTGGAGACAAGTAGGATCAGGTACTTTAAGAACGAGTTTAAATCAAACATAAAAGAGGTGGAGCTACAGGAGAATCTATATGCACAGTAACATGGTCAGAATTAGGGGTCAGAAAAGCTGCTTTAGCTGGAGGTGTGCTGAGTATGTCTTGGGAATGGGAAGCTGACTGGCTTCAAGAAGGCCAAAGAAGATTAGTCTAAATGTTGAGTCAAGATAGCAGAATATGAGGGATGTGAACCTCTTTGGTGAAACCAGGCATGGGTCAGGTCTCTTAGTATTACAGAGGCATGGGTGGCAAGACAGGATTCCAGTCAGAACGACTGAGTGAAAAGATGGAAGGCAGAGTCAAAAATGGCACCTCAGTTAGATATGAATAACAGCAAGATGTCAGTATTGTCTATTGTGGCCAAAATTTGAAAGGAAGAAGAAAAACTTCCTTTTTTGACTATCTGAATTTTAAAATGGTAAGACTGCCAAAAGACCATGTCAGAGCGCAAGACAAATGCAGGATGACACTGGTTAAGAGTGGACAAGTAGACTTCTGAATCAGTAATGTAAATATAGTACCATCTCTTCTGTGAAGATCAGCCAAAAACTTTTCATCTGGTAGTAGGAGGTATCTGGAAATTTTCAGTAAAATACCTTTGATGAAAGGGTTTGGTTTTATCACTTTTTTTCCAAGCATGCATTAAAAGCTCCAATGTAATACCATAAGACAAAGTAATCATATCTTTCATGTATAGGGCTATCAATCCAGACTTACACATCAGATGCTTTTACTGAAGTTTTGGAAACTTGGCTTCTGAGTCCATTGTATACGTAAAGCTGTGGAAGTCTTTCATCTATATATGCAGTCTGATGTCTGTTTTAATTTTCAGAGGGCTTATCCTGACAGATTTCCAGTTCCGTAAATCTTGTTGATAGGGATGTTCTGTTTACAGCACACATGAAGCCCAACTTTTAGTCTAAAGGGTTAAATATACTTTATTTGAAATTATTATAATTTAGCACTCAATATGAAATGGTTGAACTGTCCTTAAACTACAGCAATTTCCATCTCATTGAAGTTCATCATTATCACAGTTCCTGGAAACTGAGAACGTTTCAGGCTGTTGGCCAGAGACGGTTACAGGCTTTCCAGTGGAAAAAGTTTGCCCAATATAAAGCAAGAGCCTTACCTGTATGCCAGGAGGTAAACACCTCCTTTGGTTTGTGGTACTCAGATCACAGTTCAAAACTGGCTATGAATTTCCAGCTGGGACTGAAATTAAACCACAGCTATCATTCACTAGAAATCCTGATTTTTATCCAGCCTATAGGAAAGACTGTTGCGGGAGCAGGTCTACTCATTCTCGTTTACGCTGTCACTGTCTTAGCACTCCCTTGGTTTCTGGAACATGCAAATGTTTTTCCCATTTGCTTGACATGTATCATTCTGCTAGCATTTGTCTGTCATGTTTTAACTCTTTCTCTTCCAAACTGCAGTAGATACTGGCAAGGGTACAAATAAAACTGATCCGTGGAGGACTTAGAGAGATCTGAAGTTGGAGGTTTAGATGTGTCTCTCAACAGGGCTTACAACGGTTAGGGTGAATCCCATTAGCCCTTGTGTAAACTGCTGTCCATAACATACTTGGGTCGATTGCTGCAGATAGGTCCAGGAGATTGAGGATAAGTGTCTGCCTTCACCCAGAAACAGCAGATCACTGAGCATTGGTCTCGCAAATGCCATTTCTCCCTCCAAGTGTTGACCTGAAATCCAGATTGTGCTGGCCTAGTGTATCGATTCCAGTTTTCTCGCTGGCTACTCTCTCTCTCAGTGTACTCCAAAATGAAAGGTTTGAAGCTGACTGGTAGGTAATGTGATGCAGTTTCTTCTGCAAGGAAAGAAATGGACCTGCCCCTAAAAGGGCCATTGATTAATTTAGCCAAGAGAAATGTAGTTTCTCAGGATAAGTGATGCCACAGATCAGAGTGAGAGGTCAGAATGAAACAACATTTAAGTTTCCATTGCTTCTGGAGATGTAGATTTGATTTCTGTAATGAAGGCCAAGGTGTTTGTTGATCGGCGATCAGGGTCTAAATTGCTGTGATATGCGAATGCAGCCCTTGACGGAGACCCACCTCATCTCCTGGAAGGATGCAGATTGCCCTATGCTTGCACATAATACATAGTCACTGACATTTAAGCTATTCTCAGGAAGACAGCATGTCACCACACATCATTCTTGACACCAGCAGATAAATGAGAATCTGAAGTCCTGAGCTTACACATCACATGTGGGTACACACTTCTATCTCCAACAGGGGTAGCTGATTCAGGCACATACTAAATTCACTGAGCCATGTTTACTGACTTGGAGCCAGCATGCTTCTGCTGAAGACAGTGGTGTAACAGAGGTTCAAGTCAATACAGAACTTGGCATACAGTATTTCACATACATATTTAAAGCAGTGTGGCTTTGCATGGTAGTTTCCAGCTTTATTACATGAATACATATGTTCCTGC
Source organism: Chauna torquata (assembly GCA_013399475.1). Taxonomy (NCBI): domain Eukaryota; kingdom Metazoa; phylum Chordata; class Aves; order Anseriformes; family Anhimidae; genus Chauna; species Chauna torquata. The sequence goes on from VXAL01006948.1 coordinate 83,831, forward strand.
TGATGTAATTCTCTTGAAATGTATAAATAATGGATATTCTTCATAAGCAGTTGACCCCCTGCAAAGACTGAAATCAGAGAGAGAGAGTTTGAGCTACCTTGCACAATTCAGCTTACACCTGCACTCAAAGTCACTGGATAAAAGTCAGTTAGAGGAATGCCTGTAATGTGTCACTGCCTGCTGCCTCCAGTGTCACTCTGGTCAGTAACACCAATGAGTCTATTAGACAGAAAAGACAGGGGGAGGAAAACAGTTGAAGTAATGTAGCTTGTTAAACTGCTGCCTTCCAAGTCTTTGGGGGCACTTTTATTTATTTATTTATTTATTTTTAACAAAGAACAATCACTTTGTAACAGAAGGGGCCTTTGGCATCAAAACAGGTGTGATACCTCCCCATTTCCCACAGCCAGCTACAATAATAAAGGAAACAATATTGCCAGTCAATATCGCCAGTCCTGAGGCATTTTAATCCTCTGTGATTCAAATACTTTGCCAAATCAGAGACTAGATAAACCTAAGTTCCCATAATGTCCTTATTCTGCTTAAGCACAGTAGAGAACAAATGCAGGAAGCAGAGGCAAAGACAGTTTGCAAAAGTCTTCTAGGATTTGCAGAAGTAACAAGCATTACAAAAAGCCAGTTCTTGTCCACTATGCTTACCAGTGTTTCTAGTCTGCATAACAGCAACCGCTTCTAATCTGCAGGTATGGGAATTACCTTACCAAGATAGCTGCTGCTGCTTTACACATTTTTTGCAGGCTTCACTTGGCATGGTTTGAGAGGACTGGTTAGGACTGGACAGATAGAAAAAAAGACAGCTGTTACTCTTTTTTTTTAATCTGAAAAGGGAAATCAGCTTTTGTTTTTCATTGGAATACTGAATATTTTTATTTTTCCCATCCCACAGCCATTGTACCCTTTGTAATGAGAGGTAGTACAAATCTATAGACAGCCCTGCAAAAACACTTTCTAGGGATTTTTACTTTAAGGTGCTAGATCTATAACACTATAATTTTTAAGACTGCACTACTATCATACAGAAGTCTTTTTTTGTTCCTTATGTGGAAAGTTCCCATAGTTGTTTGTGCTGATGTTAAATAATATCCCAAAATGTTTTGCCACTGGTAGAAAAGTGGCAGGAATACTGGTATCATTGGGGTTTTAATCACCAAATCAGGTCTAGGCTTGCACTAGACAGGGTTAGGAGAAAGCACTTATTCTTTGACTTCAGTTGCTCTCATACTCTAATCACTGCAATAACAGTAGGCGGTACCAAGAAAAACACCTGTGTATCAAACAATAAAGAGGCACCTAAAGATTCTTATATTGACTTGAGAGGTTTCAGCTTCACAAATTGAGAAATGCAGGTGCTTAAATCATTTATGTACTCCTTGGTGGTACACTGGCAACCAAACAAATGCATGCTCAAGCCTGGTTCAATAAGAAGATGGGAGAACCAGTCCTTTGTCTTTCTGCACCCAAACAAATTTAATATAGCTCTTTTTAGAGCAAAGGCTCAACAATACTATATTCATGCATTGAGGTAAAAGCTGAATATTTTAAAGCACTGGTGTTAACAGAGTATTACTCTGGATTTACTCCTTTAACTGAGATGAGACTTCAGTCCACTGTATACAGTATAATTTTTTCCCCCTATGGTTAGTTATAGTATAAACATATCCTGCTTCTTTCATACAGCCACCTGCCATTTTTGCTTTATTGCTGCCAGAAGGTTTAAAGGCATGCTTTTAAATATCTTGAAAGTTTCCTGTTGATAAGAAAAGGTGGTTTTAACACTTTTAAGTAAACAGTAACACACAAACATCACAAATCATGCTTTTTGATAGAATCTACATTAGCTGTATGAAGCATGAGGGACACTACTGTGTGGGGAGGAGGAAAAAAAAGCTCAATTTCTAGCAGGGAGACCTCGCAAGAATTAGTTACAAAATATGGGCTGGATATATACTGCTATATACCAAAACAATTAAGTCAGAATTTGTACATACAGAGTCTCTGTATGTCTCTTGTCTTAGCAACAATCTATTAGGCAGTTTTGCAGGTGGGACAACAGCAGACTGCTAACTCTCATGAGTATTTTGATATATTGAAATCCACAGCTCAAACGGGGAAAATATCTTTTGAAGTCCAGGAGAACAAATGCAACACAGTAACACAAGCAAACACTTCTTAAAAATTACTGTAATGTGGATGTTTGGAATATTGTTTCTGGAATATTACTGCTATTCCTAGAAAGATGAAATACAGAAAATACAGAAACTTAAAAATTATGTGTTTAAACGCTGTCCTACAAAACAAGTCCATTCAGCAGGCAGCAAATTAAACCACTGTTGACCTAAACAGAGAATGTTTACGATAAATCATGAGTACAGTGCATAGATTCAGAGTCTAAACATGACCTCCTGGTTGGGTACCTACAAATACATATCATCTGTCAAGATTCACAAGCTTTGGGATGTCAGCAGAGCACCAGATGCATGTTTTACATGCCCAAAATGACAAGTGGTAGATTTATAGCCCCTGTGTTTGGAACAGATCCTAGAAGTGTACTAGGAACAATTAAGACAGCCTCTTGGAAGGAAAAAGTGAGTAGTGTAGTCACACCTCAGATTGAATATTTGTAGAAAAAGATTCAAGACACATTCAGTCTTCTCTCCCTCCATTCACTAGTTTTCTGTGAGAAGATTCTCATTTCTAATTATGTGTTGTGGTTTAACCCACAGACAGCTAAACACTAGACAGCTGTTTGCTCACACACCTCCTCACCCCCCACCCCAACCCACAGTGGGATGAGGTAGAAAATTGAAAAGTTCAAGAACCCATGGGTTGAGATAAGGACAGTTTAATGAGAAAGGAAAAAAATAAAATAAAAATAAACAGAGCAAAGATGCACAAAGCAATGCCTCACCACCAGCTGTCTGATGCCCAGCCAGTCCCCAGGTATTGGCAGCCCCCCCGGCCAAGTCCCCCCAGTTTTTATTGTTCCACATGTCACCATATGGTATGGGACATCCCTTTGGCCAGTCTGGGTCAGCTGTCCTGGCTGTGTCCCCTCCCAGCTTCTTGTGCACCCCCAGCCTCCTTGCTGGCAGGGTGGTATAAGAAGCTGAAGTCCTTGACTTAGTGTAAGCACTGCTCTGCAACAACTACAACATTGGTGTGTTATCGGCATTATTCTCATTGTAAACCCCAAAAAAATCCACAGCACCATACCAGCTACTAGGAAGAAAATTAACTCTATTCCAGACAAAATCAGGACATTATATCTCTCAGAATTTGTGATTCAGCATATTTTAGCCTATGAATTAATAGTGTGGTCTCCAATATTTGTTGTTTTGTTGTTGCTGTTTTGTTTTGTTTTGTTTTCCCAGCATGAATTTGACTAGCTGAATAACACAGGTACTTGCTGCTTCCAAATTAGGTGACTTAAATATTATAACCTGAGAATGAATACCAAGTTTCTTTATTGGGTCAAGACTTTTTTGTCTTGACTACAGCAAAGCCTTCTTAAAGCTTTAAGTACCATCCAGGCAAAGTTCTTTGAAGCAAACTAGGACAACACTAGTACAATGAAATTACCTGCAAGTGGGTGCATAGCAACATGAAAAACTATACTTATAGAGCAGTTACCTACAGTTGACTTCCAAAATGGAAAAGTGTTTCAAATGTACTGCTACGGGGATCTACAGTCTGATTCCAGTTGGTCGCATTAACAAAAACAACTATGGAGCAAGGTACTGTTTCTAAGATTTATGGAGGGCAACAAATGGGGAGATTGCAAGCACTTTGACAAAATAAATAAATAATCAAAACTTGAAATGAATTTGGTACAATGGAGAGATGGTCTGAAACCATGCAGAGTGAAATTCAACAAAGTGAAGTGCCAAGTGCTACACTTAAAGGAAAAATTACTTAAAACTGGGTGTAACTGGCCCAAAAGCAGCATTGCATTAAATGGTCTGGGATCTACAGTGAAACTGTGACCAAAAGCACAAAGTGGAGGCCGGAGGTGCAAGCTGGGTGGAAGGAAGAGAAAAGACAAATCGTATTTCTGGAAGTATTAATGGGAGAGTGCCTTTACTTTTTGTTGAAAAGACTTCTTATGGAGTAATAGATCCAGTTTTGGGCACCACAATTAGAAAGCTATAGGTAGACTGGAGCAAAGCGATACAAATATAAGGGGAAGAGTTTGGTCCTGTCTTGTTTAATCTTTATCAGCTGTGACTGCTGCCAAAAGAGAGTCCCATGTCTGTCCCCATGCTCCTTCTGTTTCACTGGCATCTCATCCAGTGCTTAGGGGGTTATGGGTTGTGTTGGTTACTGACCTGAAGGAAAACTAGCCCACTGAATTACGTATCATGAAGATACATGATTCTCTGATCTAGTCTTAATGGAAAAGATGGGAATGCAGTAGTGTGGAAAGGGGAGAGAAGGGCTGGCTCTCTCAGCAGCAGCCTTCAGCTATGCCAAAAAAATTCAGTGTGAAAATGTGCTCTGAGGCTGCAGGTCTGTGGGCAACAGACTGCTGCCCTGTCTATCCTTCCCAATTCACAATCCTCTCCTACTCAGGGTAACATGATCTCATCCACTCCTTTGCACTGATTTTTGTCCTTGCTAAAGTCTGTCATCGGCCACTTTAACTTAACAACTCAGTGGGAGGCTACCAGACTTTTTTTGGTAGGCTTGTTTTCTGGTGCATGCTTTTTAAGCATGTTATAATAGAGAACTCATGGGCATGTGTGGTTGCGCATGGTGAGACAAGATCTGGAGAAGGAGAAAGAAGAAGGGGCAGCTTTTAGCAATACTAAACTGTTAGAAACTTTGACTTGTAAAGAAGCTTGTAGCAGTTGGGTTTGGGCCACTTAGAAATTAGAAAGTGAAAAGTCCATCTTCAATTCATAAAAAGTCACTATAAAGAAGTAGCACTCACTTCTTCCCCAAAGTTCACAAAAGGGAAAAGGAAACAAGAAACTAATGGTTTAATTTGCTTCAAAGGTGACTTTGGAGAGGCAAGCAAAAACCTTCCTCACTAGGTGTCTAGATTAAGCTTAAACAGTTATTCTCTCAATGGAGAGGGACCAGCTAGATCATCTCTTGAGGTCTTTTCCAACTTTATATTCACATGACTTTAACATTTCTGTTCTAACACAGGCTCAAAGAGAGAACCTTCATTTTCCAGATATCAAGACAGACAGCATAATTCATAGAAATGTATTCATAGCAGTAAAATACAGAGATTGAACTATCCATCTGTAATTCAAGCAACATTTGCTCATATAACTCATTCATCTGGACAATTTACAAAATTGGCCTGGCTGTAGTCCTATTTGCATGATAACAACAGCTGACAAAAGTTCTGGGAGCAGGAAGGATGGCTCAGTGACGAAGGCCTGGAGCTAAGTTAGGCAGTCAAGAATGTTCCTTCTCATGGGCTGAAAACAGACATTTTGTATGAAGAGCGAGCAGCTATATCTGACACAAAGAGCCAAAACTCTCTTACTAAGGCAGCCTTAAGAATGATTTGAATCAGGGTGAGGACATGAAAGTGGAAGTCAGAAGACGTTTAAGGAGCCTGCACAATCTCTTCCCACCTTTATCCCTATCATTTGTTAGGGCTTGGAGTTGGTATGCTAACTTCCATGCTCATCAGCTGGCCTCCCTGCAGCAAGCAAGGACAGATGTCTCACTGCACTGGTGCATGATCCCCAGTGGGACAGGCCCTACGCCTTTGCCTGCAGGGTCAGAAAACCGCAGCAGCAGCGGCAAAACCAGCTCAAAAAGCTCCAGCTGCCTATTTCTACCTCCTGCTAGTCAGCACCTCTTAAGCTGTAAGAGTAACACTTCTTACAGGACCAGGTGGTCAACTGGCAGACTGAACCAATCTGAATTTATGGTAGAAATTTTACAAAAAAAGTCAAGATCCAGGAAATAGTTGTGCTAATCTCATTGAGCAAAGGGACCTGCAGCAGTGAAGGAGTGAGTACAGTGAGAGGAAGAGGGCAACAATTTATTGTGCTGGCTTTCCTGTCAAATCAACTGTCTAAAAATGAAACCACAATATCAGTCAAGGGCCCAGGCCTGTACTAGTAATTAAATGACAATATCAGAATAACAGGAATGGTTCCATTTTGTTTACTTGGTGCTACCATCAATTTGCACCAGAGTAATTGACAAAAATTTGGGTTATGGTAAGACTTTTCAAGCTGTCATAGCAAAATTAATTTGAAAAGATTGAGATAAGTCTCTGATGGTGAGGGTGGAATACTTATCTTTACCAGGAAAAAGTTGGAATTGCAAGTTCTTCTTTTTTCTTTTGAAGATATAGGGAGGGAAAAAAAAAAAGTGAGAGAAAGTTCCAGCTATAAAAGGTATTCGTCAAGAACAGCCATCGGCCAGCACCACAAATGAGCAACTCCAGTGTGAAAACACTTTCAAAGTTCTAAATGAGTTGTCCCTGTGGTAATAAAGAAAGGCTGTTTTACAGCATGACAGTATGTAAGACAGCATTGTCAGCTATAGTTTATTTAAAGCACAGGGCCTGTAACAGGAAAATAATGACTTTAATAAAATTTACTATTGACTTTGTAGGCTAAAATCTTTCTGTCATCAGGAATACAGAAAAACAACCTGCCTGAAAGCCCTTCACTTAAATATATTCCTTTAATATTTCAAAGCAACTTGTGACTTTTTTTTTTTTTAATATACATGCTACTTCAAAAGATACTGTAGTGGGGTGGAAATTAGTATTTTTAATAGAAAGTTGGAATTGCTTACATAAGGGAAAAACTGGTAATGACCTATGACACTGTCTACTGAAAGCAACATTTGAGGAAACTGCAAAAGCAGTTAATGCAATTCCTTGAAAAGCTGTATAAAGCTATGTCACAAATGAATGATTTATAAATTACTGAACGTCCTTCTCATCTAGAGGATATCTTTTAATCATGTGCTGTAGTTTTCTCTGAGTGAACTCCAAAGAGCGTGCTGCAGAGATATACAGAAATCTGCAGCATGTTAACAAGGTTGGGGTCATCTCTAAGAATTGGAAGGGGGGGGTCAAAAAATAAAAAATCCTCACATTCGGCATGATTTTACTTTCCAGCCAATTTGATTAAATGCACTATAGCTTGCTGGTAGTGTGCAAGAGGTCATGCCTTTTATATGAAAAACTACAGAATTTTCATTCCTTTAATGTTTTTTACATAGTTAAAATAAACTGTGGTAAAAAGTTTCCCAACAGCGTACGACAGCTCAATTTAGAGGTGAAACCTTTTAATAAAATCTCATGAAATGAATGCTTTGGTTTATGCACTCTGTTTGTGTTTCCCACTGGAGTGCTTAGCATTGAGAAGCAGTGGTTTCTTTCTTTACTGCTGCACAGCAGCAGCACGAAGGAGAGTCTGGAGCTTTGGAATAGAAAAGATGTAGCTTAGTCGCAGTAAAATTGTTGATGGAAGAATCTTAATTTACAGTGAAAATGCTTTCCTTTTTACTTAAAAAAAAAAAATGCTATTGTGCATTAATTTACATTGCAGATAATTAATTAAAAATGAAGAAAAATATTCCACAGAGGCTTTTTAGAAAAGACTCTGGGGTTCAGAAACAGTGTTAAGAGGGAACCAATTAAAGATTTATCTGAGAATGAATAATTTTGCTAGGACTCTGGCAATGGAACTGGCTGAAGTCACATTTGTTGTAGCTTTGCCTTGTTCCATGCACATCCACAAATCCTTCTTATGTTTGCTGAGGGACATATCAAGGAAGAAGTAATCTTTCCATAAGAAAGCACAATGCCTCTCTTTCCTAATATGCTACGTAAACACCACCTAAAAAAGTGGCAGTACCTTTCATAAACTCCTGAAAGTTTAAACATGCAGTTCACAGAGAATGTAACACATTTCCATGTTTGGAAACTCGGAGTTCATTCATTGCATGAGAACTAGGAAGACAAAAAGGGTGAGGATCAGCTCAGAACCAAGTCTGACAAACAACCTCTTACGCCACATGAATTATACTTGCTCTGCCTATCTGTGCAGCCAACATGTTATCAAGTGCTGCCAAGAATCATAAAGCCAATATAATATAAATCACTGGGAGGAAGTATCTCATTGAGTGAATGCTGTATGGGCCCCAAAATCACAGACTTGCCAGTATGCTGGTTGTAAAACACTTGCTATTTTAGCCTTTCATGGTGGCTTTAAAAGCTTTGCTGTCATTTGGACCCTCTGATTTTTTGTATGCAGTTGCATGGCATACTGTCTATCATCCGTTGTGAGTTTCTGCAGCTAGCAAAATGATTCTTCTTGGCATGTTCTCCTAGCCCTTCATACTTTCATAGTAAACCCCTTTGAGTATGTCACCCTGATACACTATGACATAGCAAACATACCTGCCCAGAGTTAGGTGCAAGTTAGGTGCCTTCACTTGGCAGCACTCACCAAGATTCTGGGGGTTTGCTGCAATGTAAACTTCGAAGAGATACTCTGAAATGTTTTGTTTTTTTGCAAGCCTGTTAGATTTCTGTAAATATCTGGATGAATATACGAATCAAATATGCAGATGGATTAGGAAACAATTTTTGCACATAGGTACAGTGCAGTACTACTCCTAAGTGCTGGCATAAGCCCAGTAAAGAATACTGGAAGTAGAAATGTTGCAAAATCTTATTCTTGTATGACCACTTACAAAGACTCAAGGGTAAGAAGAAATGTGTTGCACTATTTAAAAATATTTAATCAAATATTTAAAATAAAGTTTGAAATACAGTACAGATTTCCTGAGTGGAACAGGTGAGGAAAATGAGACTAAGATGACTTAAGGCGTTTCTCCTTCACTCCCTCTCCCATCCAGTTTAATCTCCATCTCACACCATAGCATGAAGGACTTAGCTGGGGAGTGACCCAATGCAAAGGATGCGTCCACACTTCATTTGATGTAGGAAGAGACCTCAGGACACTTATTCAAATCTATTTCACTTTTGAAATAAGATGTTGAACACATTTTAAAAGATCCACTTTTCAAGACATGTCAGCCCTCAGAAATTTCCATCCTCTTAAGTAAGAAATGCTGAGAGTTCAGCGCTTGAAGTAAAAATAAGGACTCAGTCTAAATTTTGGAGCATGTCTTAGACTCCAGCTCTTCAAAGTCTTTCCCTTACATTTTATCAAAACTGCAAGAGGATAGTTTTATTAATTTCAGCTGGAGGTTATTTTGTCTTTTATCTTATTTTTCAAGGCATGTGTGATTTGAGGGAAATACTTCAAATCTATAGCTCATCAACTTCAACAACTTTTTTTTTTTTTTTTGGCAGAAGTTATATAATGTAGAACACAGGACATTTACTCATTAAACTCTTCCCTGGGGTCCCAAAAGCTCCAGCCTTTCTACTATGTACTGGGCAGCAGGAGGGAGATCAGGCAAGACAAGGGAAAAAAGCAACCATTTTCAAGAGAACTTGATCATCTTTTAAGCATTTTAGGGGTGTATCTATTTCATTCTGCAGTTGTTCTCTTTGCACTTTTCTGACATTGTTTTGCTGCTCAGTAAAGATCTTAACAATTGTGAGCTCAACGGCAGGAACTCACATTACCTCCAAAATAACAATAAATATCACTTAACAAAGATTATAGATGTGCCATGTAAACAGTACTTTCGAATGTGCAACTAAAAATAAAACATAGTTCTGAGAGGTGGAATAGGAAGTCTAGGCACCTTTTAGTCATACCTCCTAAACCTGAATAAACAATTAATGGCTTTATTGCATAGTATCCCTATCTGAGACATCTAAATTTTCTGGGATGCTCAATGGCTTAATTCAAGTTCTCAAATGATCCTTTAATATTTTCTGCTTTGAAGGATCAGCTGCATCAGCTGATCCAGGAGCCAATGAGGTGGTTGCTCAGCTGGACCTTATACCTGTAAACAAGGAAAGATTTGTTGGGGATGGGAAGGTCAGGGGCAGACTTTGCTGTGGTGACTGTGAGATGGTGGAGCTCAGGATCCTGAGAGGAGAGAATGCGGCAAAATGCAGTATCACAGACCTGGACTTCAGGAAAGCAGACTTTGCCCTGTGCAGAGACCTCATTTGAGGAATCCCATGAGGTATTGTCCATGAGAGAAGAAAAGACTGGGGAAGCTAGTTGATTTTGAGCCTAATCAATCTCAAGAACAGTCCATCACAAAATTTGAAAAATCAAGTGAAGGTGGCAGAAGGCCTGCATGGATGNAGAATGCGGCAAAATGCAGTATCACAGACCTGGACTTCAGGAAAGCAGACTTTGCCTTGTGCAGAGACCTCATTTGAGGAATCCCATGAGGTATTGTCCATGACAGAAGAAAAGACTGGGGAAGCTAGTTGATTTTGAGCCTAATCAATCTCAAGAACAGTCCATCACAAAATTTGAAAAATCAAGTGAAGGTGGCAGAAGGCCTGCATGGATGAACAAGTTGCTCCTTGCAAAACTCAAAGATGAGAAGGAAGCATACAGGAGGTGGAAGTAGGGTCAGGAGGAATATAGATACAATGTTTGGGCATGCAGATACGGAGTTAGGAAAGCAAAGCCCACCCGGAGCTGAATCTGGCAAGGGACATAAAGGGCAACAAGAAAGTTTTCTAAAAGTCTATTAAAAGTGAAAGGAAAACTAGGGAAAATGTGAGCCTAATGCTGAATGAGTCAGGGGACTGTTGATAGGGGACATGGAAAATGTTGAGGTCCTCAATGCTTCAGTCTTTACAGGTAAGACCTGGCTTCAGGAATCCAAGGCGTCTGAGATGCATGGGAAAGTCTAAACCAATCATGATTACCTTCAGTGAAAGGAAATTGGGTCAGGGTACATTTAAAATACCCGGCAGAACTGCCAGGCTCCAAGACTATCAGCTGTGTGAAGTCCAGCTGGAAGCAAGTAACTAGGGGTGTACCACAGGTGTCAATACTGGGGCCAACACTGTTTAATATCCTCATTAATGATCTGGATGATGAGCAGAGTACATTGACAGCAAGTCTGCAGATGACATAAAACTGTGAGAAGCAGTTGGATGTGCTGCCACCTGGAGGGACCTTGACAAGCTTGAGAAATGGGCCAACAGTATTTTCATGAAGTCCAGCAAAGGGAAGTATCAGATTTTGCACCTGGTAAGGTGTAACTCAATGCATCAGTACACTCAGGGGGCCTACTACCTGGAGAGCAGCTTTGCAGAAAAGGACCTGGGGGTTCTGGTGGACAGCAAGTTCAACATAAGCCAACAGTGTGCCCTTGAGAAAAGAAAGCCAGCAACATCCTGGGCTGCATTAGAAGAGCACTGCCAACAGATCAGGGGAGGAGATGATTCCTGTCAGCTCAGCACTGGTGAGGCCACACCTGGAATGCTGGGTCCAGGTCTGGGCTCACTAGTTCAAGAGTGACAAGTGAAGTCCTGGAGCATGTCCAGTGAAGGATCATGAAGATGTTTAAGGGACTGGAGCATCTGTCAGATAAAGAGTATTTGAGAGCTCGGACTGTTCAGGTTGGAGAAGTGAAAGTTCATCTGTGTATATAAATATCTGATGGGAGGGTGTAGAGAAGGCAGAGCCAGGATCTTCTCATTGGTGCCTAGTGACAGAAAAAGATTTAGTGGGCACAAACTGAAATACAGGAATTTCCATTCAAATGTAAGAAGAAACCTTTTATTTATTTATTTATTTTTAACCGTGAGGGTGGTTGAACACTTGAACAGGTTGTCCAGAGTGGCTGTGGAGTCTCCCACCCTGGAGTTATTCAAAACTTTGACTGAACATGACCCTGAGCAACCTGCTGTAGCTGACCCTGTTTTGTGCAGGGAGATCCAAGTACACAATTTCTAAAGGTCCCTTTCAAACAACTATTATGTGGTTTTCTGATTATTACACGCAAAATCTCTGTAACTAGGATTTATATTATACACAGATAAAAGGGAGTGCAGCAGGTTACAGAGGACCACTTCCCTTTCAGTAAAACCCAGGAAAAAACATTGTTTTCTCTCTTCTCAGTTATTCACTTGAGGAAAGGGATAGATTTCCGGCTTGTATTGATTGCCAACTCCCAAAAGAGCCCACACTTGAATACTTATCTTCCATTTTGTTTTTCTTGATCAGTTTGAATAGAAGCTGATGCTACTCCTGAAGTGTTTGTGGTGGTTTTACCCAGCTAAACAGCCGAATTCCACTACAACCGCTCTCTCACTCCCCCTCCTCAAAGGAACAGGGGGAGAAAAGATGATGGACGAGGGCTCAAGGGTTGAGATAAGGACAAGAAGGTTGCTCACCAACTACTGTCACGGGCAAAACAGACTCAACGTAGGGAGATTAATATAATTTATTACTATAACTAGCAGACTAGAGCAGTGAGAAACTAAAAGCAAACTAAAAACACCTTCCCCCCCATCCACCCTCTTCTACCTCCTCCCCCTGAGCGGTGCAGGGGAACGGGGAATGGGGGCTGCGGTCAGCCCATATCGCTTCGTCTCTGCTGCTCCTTCCTGGTCACTCTGCCCCTGCCCCAGCATGGGGTCCCTCCCACGGGATGCTGTCCTTCCCGAACGGGTCCTGTGTGGGCTTCCCACAGGTTGCAGCTCTTCAAGAACTGCTCCAATATGGGTCTGTACCACGGGGTCCATCCTTCAGGAGCAAACCGCTCCAGCACGGGTCCCCCACGGGTGGCAGCTCCCACCGGATCACCTGCTCCTGCGTGGGCTCCTCTCCACGGGCTACAGGTCCGGCCCGGAGTCTGCTCCTGCGGGGGCTCTCCATGGGCTGCAGCCTCCTTCAGGCCACATCCACCTGCTCCACCGTGGGCTCCTCCACGGGCTGCAGTGTGGAGATCTGCTCCATGTGGTACCCCATGGGCTGCAGGGGGACAGCCTGCTCCACCATGGGCCTCACCATGGGCCTCAGGGGAACTTCTGCTCTGGCGCCTGGAGCACCTCCTGCCCTCCTTCTTCACTGACCTTGGTGTCTGCAGGGCTGTTCCTCACTCCTCTCACTCCCAGCTGCTGTCGCACAGCAAATTTTTCCCTTTCTTAAATCTCCTGTCCCATAGGTGCAAACATCGTTCACTGGTTCAGTTCTGGCCAGCGTTGGGTCCCTTTTGGAGCTGGCTGGAGCTGGCTGTTATCTGACATGGGGCAGCTTCTGGAATCTTCTCACAGAAGCCACCCCTGTGGCCCCCCTGCTACCAAACCTTTACCACATAAACCCAATACAGTGTTTTGTGGGAACTGAGGCATTGGCTTCTGCCACAGATATCTCGAGGCACTGAGTTGTAGGCAGTTTGCCATATTGGGGTGTGAGGGCTATTTAAAACCCTAATAGTAAAACCTTTTCATAGACTTTGAACTCTTGAATGACATCATGTACAGGAACTTTACTTTTTGAGGCTGTTATAAACACTGACTTCAACACAGTTCAAGGTCTAGCTGTACCTCCCTATGCTGTACCTTATGCGGAGAGAATTCTAATTAGTATATAAAGATGCCTCATGACCAAATAACACCACAGGTTCAGTTAACTGTTTAGTCACAGTTGGAATTGTCTATATCTAACCCACAGATTCCAGAAGAAAGCTGTTTTCAGAAAAATCCTTCTTGTTTACATCTGGTCATTCGTTTTTGACAACACTTCAGTACTTGTTCTGCCCTTCTGTTTTTCTGAATTTCTTTTGTAATCTAATAATGAAACAAGAAATGTTGATTCCCTTGTGTTTTACAATCTCATTGACCAAACTGTAATGAATTCCTTTTTCCTCCAACCATTTAAGAGGCAGGTAATTTGAACAGTTCTCGCATCTTCCTTCCTTTTGTATTCACACCGTATAAACTAAAATTATGCACAAGTTTCATCAAAGCTGAGCTGTGCTGTTAAGAAGTGTGCAACTCAGATATAGAATGAGCCATTTAAAGAAGTTATTGATGCCAATATTAAATTTACAATTATTCATAAAAGAAAACCATTTGAAGAATTCCCCATGCTGCAAGTACACAAAATAGTTTGCTACGCATAAGAAGTTACATTTATTAATAGATTTTTGCCAGAATCTCATTTCACCAAAGCAGACTTCATCCTCCAATGGGACTAAGAATCACATAAACGTCACAAATGCTACAAGTTTATTCACCATAACAAAAAAAAAAAAAGACATCCAACCATCTCATAACACTGATGTGTTATGTTAAAGCAGGCAGCTGTCCAAAATGTAGTAATAGGGAAAATTTAGATATAAGAAATTGCTGTAATTAATTATCATTAACTACATTTCCCCCTATACCCCTTGGGTTCACACATAATGCTAGAAATGCTTCATGCAAATCTTGTTCTTGTAACATCTAATTTATATTACATATGATATGAAAACTTCTTTACCAATGATGTTTCTCATACTCCTTTGCATTGATGCTATATAGGGATCTCATTTCTAAGGCCTCGATTTTCCAACCAGCTGGGCTACAACCTTGTTTGGAAACATTTTTAGAAATACCATGATTATCATAAGAATTGATCACCTCCCATTGGCTTTTGTAGGATGTGTAGTTGTTCAGTAATTAAAAAATCAGAATGATATGAAGCTAGGAAAGTAAAGATTAAAGCCTGTAAAGACTATATTTTCCTAACCCATAGCTTACGACAGTAATGTTTAAAAAGTGTGAATAACAAAGTTATAAAAGTGAGGTTTTGTTGGTTTTTTTTTTNTTTTTTGTTTTTTTTTTTTTTTTTTTTTTTTGAGGGATTTTTTTTTTACATAGAAGTTCTGGTATAGACATGAAAATTCAGCTATTTAAGGCTAGAGATACTTGGTAAATAGCCCTAGCCTTAACCTGTGGACTAAACATCTGTTAGCAGTGAAGAGTTCATTAGGTATGCTCCTGGAGCACATGTTCATGTTTCACTTCGTCTGAAGATAATACATTTCTACAGCTGGAGAAGTCACTATGGTATGAACCAAGGTGGGCATGACAAAGATTTTCACATCAAACCATACTAATGCAGATGTAACCAGTGACTATTCAGGGCTTCAGATAATTTCTATCATATCAAGAATTGTTACTTTGATCTGGTTTCAGATTAGCCAGTCTACTGTCAGTTAGGGGGACAATCACACATTAATGCTGACTTTCATGGATCTAATTTGGCTCTTAGGGTGCTTGTAACCTAAAAAGTTGACTCTGTGTGCTCTGTTCTGAGGAGAGTTTGCCCTGAGTTGTGTTTACAGGAGTATTCATAGTTCAGTAGTAGTACTGTCAGATTATGGGTCAATTCTCTGCCTTTACGTTAAGCACTGTATTTTCTTTCTTCTTGTACTGTTGTTTCCATAACAATTTACTCCCAGACTATTCTGGGATTTAACCAGACTGCTTAGAAGAAGGTCAAACAAAATTTTATTTTGCCAGGAATTTCCATTTTACTTGCTGTCTAACACAAAATAAAGACACACTTTTTACTCCAACTTTAGTTTTACTCATCAGGTCAGGCTTTTCTAAAGCCTCTCTTCAAAGGACTCACATGGGCCAGAGAAGATGAGGATGGCAGAGCAGGCATTTGATCCTGGCTTCTCATGGCAGATGGATGTCTTAACTACTGACTCTTCTGAAATGAATGCACTTGGTTCTTTTCTTCTTCTATCCGTCTCTGGAAATTAAAATCTGGACCTGTGAAATTTTTTCCAATTAAAGTTTCAATGATTTTGGCATGTTCCAACAAAACCATTGCATCAAAAATGCCTTATACATAATTGGTTGAGCCAACAGATGTCACATTATGGCTTAAGCCCTTCTGAGCACTACGGATCAGAAAGTGGCATTTTTAATAAAAAAAGCTTTTTTTGTCAGAAAAATCCAGACATGACCAGTAGATAGATTAATGTCTGTGTGCATCCAAGTTGCCCACAGATGGTAGCGTAATCTTGGACTGGTTTTCTTGGACAATGACTTGAGATTTTCTTCATTAAACATCTTTCTAAAAGTCATTAAGATCTGTCAGATTAAAATAAAATCTCCAATGCCTTGAACAGTCTGAAAAACAGAAATTAGTCAATTTATTCCTGATTATATAAGGCAGTCTCATCCCCAACTTTGTTTTCAAAACATAACCAGTAGCTAATTTTCCAGTAATCAGTCCCAAAGGAATTTAGTGAAATTCCATTGTTTAACAACCATAATATTTCCAAGATAGGATTGTTTTGCAGTTTCAGTCATCTTACAACACTTGATTACCACAAATCAGCCTTGATCCAAACCTAAAATTCAGTAAATAATGCATTATCTCCAGAGGCAAATTTCTTCTTTTAATATCATAATTTTGGGAAAATTCACTAAAATTTCAGAAGCAGCAGATAGTACTCTGCTTCTAATCATCTTTGAGTATTTAGCCTATTGTATAGCCATTCACCCAGGGATTACAAACCATTTTCTGTTTTGGCTATTTCTACACAGACATGCTACGTGCCAATTCAACCTTGTTACATTTGCATCTATATGATATGATTTGTCATTCACTAAGAGTGTCTCCATAGTGGAGTAATTATATAGGGCTAACAACAGTGTTATATTAAAGCCAGCTGAGAGCCAGGGAAGGAAAAAAAGTCTCCATGGCTCTTATGATTGCCAGCCATGCCAAGGATTTAATTCTAAGAACTAAATTAATTTACATACAACCCATCTCTCCTTCGTCTCTCTCTTTTTTTTTTTTTTTTTTTTTTTTTTTTATTCTATTTTTTTTTTTTTTTTNTCAGATTATTTATTATTTGTTATATTCTGTTCTCAGATATCATTGGCAACATACCAATGTCAGAGAGGGCCTATGCTTCCAGTAGAATTATGGGAATTTTAACCATTTTCCTTGTCACCTTTGGTGGAATAACATGCTACTATGATCAGAACAAGCAATGAGCTGTGATACATTTTATCAGAGATTTTGGTGCCTATCCATGGCAGAACATGAGGGAGTAGATGATTTTTGCATGTCGTGTATATATATAAAATGCACGTTGTCTTGTTTGCATGTTACATACATTAGACTGTCTACATAAATCAAAATTGGGTGGAGTTTTGTGAAAGCTTCTGGAACAAAGTAAAGAGAGGTTAGGAAGGTGGAACAATTTTCTAATGTATGTTGAAAAAGTATCATATAACCTGAGAAATAATGGTAAGTCACTGAGGTATGACCTGAGGTACTCAGATAGTCAGAACTCAAGCAGGAGAACATAAGTGAGCCAGAGGCTTCTACCACAGTGACAGATGACACATTAAGAGAAGAGTTTTCAGAGAGCTGCAACATATCTAAGACTCCCAAGAAATTAAAACCACTCACCACCTCCCATTAAGGATGACCACAGGGAAGAACAGGAGGATGAAGATCAGAATGACCAGTTGTGCAGTGGCTGTAGTTTTGCCTGCTGTGTGTGTCCAAGCTCCTCTTCTTAACTCGGTTCCCTTGTTTCCCTCCAGCTGTGGATCCCCCAAACAGGAGGCCATTTTCTCTTCTGGGATGGGATTTTACTCCCTCTCAAAATCCCAACCTAAATGAAAAAAAAAAATTATTCCCATCAAAAATCAAAACCAATGCCTTTTGGTAAAAAGGAATTTCAGTTTCAGTGAACAGGGGATTTTTTGTTTGTCTGTTTTCTTTTTCTTATTTTTTTGAGGGAAAAACATTGGGTTGAAAAATTATCAGCCAGCTCTAGATCATATCACTTGTAAGTCCCAATGCAGTCATGCAGGGCTCAAAAGCTAATTGCCTATAAAACTGAACACTTCTTTACACTTGCAACCATCATATCCTTCACCAAACTTCAAAAGAAGGGGCTTGGATCTGAAGATGGCCTCTAAACTCTTAGACCCTTCATTCTATCTTCATATTTCTCTTACTGTCTGCACCAGCATTTCTGCAGTTGACATGGAAGATTGAGCCAAAGTCTCCTCCTTCTCTTGATTTACAGAAATATAATTAATTCTCAAGTCAACTGAGCTAAAAATGGTATAAGCAAGAGGAAGAACCAGGCCCCCAGGAACAGAAGTACTGCAGGAGCAGTCATCACTTTTAAAACATGGCACCATTTCAGAAAAACACTGCAGATGCTTTGGTTCTGTCCCTCATCCAAGCTGAGCATTGCTCTATGCACTATATTTTGCTTATTATCTACCCAATCTCCTTAGGCATTCATGCTAATACGTTGTACTTGATATAAGATGAGTGTTTTATAATTAGGCACACATACATGAAATACCCAAAACTATTTTGAGCCTAAACACATTTTCAAAAAGTTGTAAAATACTCTTGCCAGATTCTGTACTCTCAAATGGATTAATCTGAAAAACAACTGGGACTCAATTTAGACCTTCCTGGCAGCAAGCAAGAGAAACGTCAAACTCACAATTTTGCTTTATTGAAGACCCTCTTAGGAGTCCATCAGAAAGAACTCTATCTGCCTGGTAGCCAGTGATCAGTGGGAGGTAATATTTAGTTTATTAATGTAGCTTTGATTTTTTTTCATGCTGTTGATGTATAGTACTAAACCAAGACCTTGATCCAATTTCCCTTCTCCCTTTGTGCAAAAAGGCAATGAAACATAGATAAAGTTAACAAGATCTTGCATAATATCAAAGTGCATTCAGTAGGTCCCAAGTTATTCAGACATATAGTTTATTTGTACACTAGAATGCCTGAAATAAAACATACACAGAAACTGAACACAATTTAAGAGACTTTGTGCCGAAGTCAAGGTTAATTTTGTAAGAACCCTTCAGTTTTAAGGCAACAGTATGGATTAGTAAGTGTCTGTATTGCACAGAAGAGTGGCTTTCTCTGGTACTCAACAGTACATGTAAAACATGATAGATGTTCTAATCATAAATAGACTGCAGCTTAGTTACTAACAATGGATTTCAAAAATAAAAAGAGCCAAAGCAAAATGCAGAAACTTTTTTCCCTATTTTCTTCTCAATAAATCAGAGTGAATTATAGAAGCAGGCAGGGGTGTTGTCTCACATGTTATGATTCATGTCTTCCAGTACATTACAGTTGATTTATACTATTATTTGTGGGGTTTAAGACTTTGTAGCTGGGGAGTGAGAATATATTGGGGATAAAACAGCTGACTGGGGTAAAACTGACATGGAATAAATACTCAATAAATACTCTGAGCTAGAAAACACAGTAGAAAGTCAAAACCAATGGCAATAAGATAGGAACTCTTGACTAATATTCTCTTGCAGTGAACCACATATGGAGCTCCTTACTTTCATCGGTGACTTAAGCAGTGCTCTCATGTGAGTAACTGCTATTGGTAGAGGTGTAAAGAGTTCACAGTCCAGTCCACATTGTTAAAAAACTAACAGGCAGCTGATGACATAGGAAAATCTTTAAGCTGAAGCTCTGGCCCTCAGCAGTGAAGTACTTGCAGACTGATAATGTCTAAATTGCACAAATATCCAGACCATGCAGATTAAATTTCCTACATCATGTTGCAGCATGCACTCCACACTAAGGGTTTAGCTGGGATTTGTTTTACACTTCACTAAGGACAAAGCAAGGAAGAGTATTGGTGCTGAGGGAAAATCTTCAAAATATTACTGCTTGCAGTAATAAATGGGAACTTGGAGCGTCGTCTACAGTAGTGCAAGCAGTAAGAGACCAAGAAGGGACCAAATGGGTATAGAGGCAGCAACGTATATGTCAGCATCTGTGGAAAAATAAACCAGCTACACAAGAGTTTGGGATTTTGCAATGATCTCAGTAAAAGAGTAACTGATCTCAATGAGATTAGAAGTGACTATACACATACAACTAATTGAAGCAGAAATAACCACTGACGAAGGATTTCAGAAAAAGAGAAACTACTGTATAGAAAAACTTACAGTAGCAGAGCAATTGGTCATGGTGGATACTATATTATCTTACCATACAACAGCACTTGAAAAACCCTCATGAATGTAAAATCTGTAAAGATAAGGAAGAGAATGTATTAATATGGATTATATTAATGTGACCAAGTCCAACTGATTAATCTTGTTTCCGTCCTTCACTTTGTTTCAAGGAAAGCAGAAGTTCACAAAAAATAGAGCAGTTGTAATGATTCGCTGAGTCACTGAGGGCATAAGAGGAAGGCAGGAGAACTTAACTTTTTTTTTTTTGTCTCGAAACTAGGAAAGAGCAATTAGACTATGCGTATAAGCATCTACAAATAAATAGAATCACTTTATTACATATGAACAACATAGAAAAATCTTAGAAAAGGTGTTCCAAAATCTGCCCTTAGATTCAACAAATTGCACGTCCACCTAAACAAGTGGAAAATAACCAAAGAATGTGTGACCCTTAGTGAATGGTTTTACTAATAGAGGGGGTACAATTTGAACAACAAAGGTCCAGATATTGAAAATGGTCAGCAAAAGAAATCAAGGTCTTCCTTTAGTGATAGTGTGGAACTTCCTTTTCAAAAATATTTTAAAGATTGTTTTATTCCTTTCCCTGTTTTGTGAGGGTTGCTATAGGACATCTGTTACTTAAAATGGCTACTTTCCTTATTACATATTGGTAGCTCTAATAAAATTGTGTTTATCCACAGATATATAAAACAAACAGCATTTTTCTGGTATTTATATATAGTATTTACAAAAAGGTTTCTAGTGTGGAAGTCAATCCAACCTAATCACAGATTTTCTGTCACATTTACCTTGGTACCAGGACTTGTATCCATCTAGGAAATTATTTCTTGGAGAGATACAGGGTCAAACTCTCCTGTCGGTTACACCATTACGCACTTGGAGTGACTCCAAATTAGCTAAAAATCAACAGCAGTAGCTTAGTATGTTCTGGTGTAAATCAGAAGACGATTTGGCTTCTGATCTTTCAATAATTATTCAAGAGTAAACAGCACTTAGTTGCATCACAGGAGAGCACTGGAATGTGAAATATTGGAAAACTGCAAGTATACTGAAACAATAAAATCAGGGAATTTGGTATAAAATGCCTCTTCTTTACTGTTCCATCCATTGATATTTCTTGCAGAATACTCTTTAGACCATTGATCTGCACCTAGGACGCCCACAGGATGATGGTTTATTATGTTTGGTATCTTGTAACTGCTAGTGCATTATGAGATAAGAGTTTGTAGCAACACATGGCAATAGGGGATCTGTACGCCCATGCTTCATTACTTCTTGACCTTTCAGATGATACCCAATTGAAAAAGGATCAGTTCTTACATCTGGCAAAAGCCTAATTTACTAATATGCTGTCCTCCTGAGTCACTGCTGTAATACGTCTGCTGAACTTCTTATATATCTTGACCCCTGTTAGTTCGTTGTTGCTCAGTTATTTACTTTTGACATGCACACATGCAGCACCTAGGGGTTACCTCAGATTACAAAATTTGGGGTTGAGGGGTCAATGGACTTTACAGTTGAGACAGTTGACTTTACATTCGAGACCAAAGCAGTGATGGATCTTTAATCCAAAAGTCTCTTGGCAGTCATTTACCAAAAAAAAAAAAAAATTAAAAAACCAATAATAACAAACAAAAACCCCTCATATATTGCCAAGAAATGTAACTTGGCTAAGAGCTCTCAGCATGTTAATTAGGTCTTTGCTTCAGAGTCATCATCCCACTGTACCTTCAGAAGAAGCTGTTCTGCCTCCCACCCACCCCAGCAGCTCTCTGACCCCACACTGTTTGTCATCACCATTCAAGGGACCATCTGAGCTGTACCAGGGAGTGGGGATGAGCCCTGGTTAAAACCTTGGTTAAAATTGCCTTTTTTCAGTTACTATTTTCGCCCATTATTTTAACCTTGATTGGTTTCTGAGATCCAGTTCACCACTTGAGCCACAGAAACATAGATGCAGAAATAACTGGACAGGGATGATGACACAGGAGGGAAAGCACAAGGTTGTGGCAGTGTCAGTCTATGTTGTCTCAAAGCAACAGTGGTCACAGATATATGGGATACAGTTTTATAGAAAACATATGTAGTGCCAGCAAAAGAAACTCTCTAAAATAAATGTAATTGTCATCATGTGATCACATACAATTTTTTTCTTCATTACTAGCCATCTGCATCTTCTAACAACTACCCATTTCAAAGCTTGAAGCTATTACTACCAAGTTTCACTTCCAGAATGGATTCATTCTCCCAGCTTTTTGTTATATATGTAAGCAAAACAGAGTAGGATCCTATCTTTGAGTATGTAGAATACTGACACACATGGCATAACATACAAGAAATTGTTGTATGGAAATTTCAGATGCATAGGAAGGATTCCAGTGCACAGTATAGCCTTATCTCTTCCTTTGCACTGTTTGTTCCTTGCCCACTTTTAAGAGGGGAGATTTATCACAACTGGCTAGTGTCGTATGAACTGTATTTCTTTCTTTTTGAAAACCTTGGGCATAAGTGACTGCCCGATGGTTTACAGCACAGCCAGCTTCTGTGCATGTGTACATTGTGTCTGATCAGGTCCTCAGCAAGCAACAGTCTCAGATATGACCTCTACTGTCAGATTTGGAAGGTTTGGTTTGCCCGGGTTTCTTACAGTGGGGTTCAGTAAGTTTTGCCTGAGAAAACCAGGGGAGCAACAAATGCAGATTGTTGGGAAATAGTCATCTCAGAGGCAGAACTCACTTTACCAGTGCTAATTACCAATATGTAAATTTTCATTCAGCTTTTACTCTAGAACTAATCTTTCCAGACTTAAGAGAGGGCATGTCCCAGGTTAGACTACATCATGATTCAGAACATCTTTTTAGTTGTGGGATGAAACCAAGAGGATGGAGAGGACAGAAGCATTAGCCCAATGTTAGCACCAACTGTTCCACCACACATTTCCAAGTTACTTGGCGAAACTGCCATTGTGCAGTCGCACAACTCTTCTGAATAGATGTATTTTGTGTACTGTGTTGTTTCAATCAACCAACAAGGTGGGTTCCTTGTGAGAAAACATTCTTCAGTAGAAGGCATCCGTAAGTTGCACATAGTGTCTTTTTCCTGAAATGTCCTCTCTACAATTTATTGTAATTTTGTACTGCCAAAATCGTATTATGCTAGTCACTGTCCAAAATGCAAGATGTCTTCCCCTTTTCCACACCACAAGCATGGTCCTTGCCTTAGAAGCAAGGCCTGTGCACTCCTGATCATGCTTAGAATATTCACACTTCAGTGCATATTTAGAAAACATTGAGTCTACTTGCTTTGAAGAGTATGACTCAGATAAGAAACATCAAAATCATGTTCATCTGCTCCTTGAAAACAGTTCTTCTGTGGCTGACAAGGTTCACTGGCTAATTCCCCAACACCTCCAAAGCCAGAAGATTCTGCATTTCCAGAAGGATTTCCATTCTGGACTTCCAGAAGAAGTCTGGATTTCCCAAAAGAAGATGGATTTCCCAAAAGTCCACTCAGACAAGGAAGATATCTGCCTCCAGTAGTGACACATGCCCAAGGCTTGAGAGAGAGAGAAAAGAATGGAGTTTGAAATGTAACAACCTGTTGTGAAAAATTACCCCTCTGAAAATTGATAAAAAACAAGCATCTTGCTCAAGATGAGTTGAGAATATTATAGGAATGTTTTCTCATCATTTGCAAAAGCAGGTTGCACTTTCTGTCTTCATGTCTCATTCACATAAATGTTCTACATCCATTTCAGCACCACCTACATTCCTTGCAAAGATGCCATCCTATAGATATAGCTGAAAATTGACTAAACTAAAATGAAAAACTGTGAATGCACACTGCACAAAAAGTGGGAATAAATTCCAAGGTGTTTTAAATTTTCTGAACAAATTGTACTGGGATTCTTGCAAGCCAAGCTGGTTATTTGGTAGCAGAAAAACTATACTCCAAGGATGACTGTTGAACTTCATTAACTGTTTCTCTTTGAGATCCATGAAAGCAAAGTTAGTAGAAAAGAATGAAAGTGAAGCCCACACAGGAAAGAACATGCTGAATAGGTTCTATAGGAAAAAACAGGCTGCCCCATGTATTCTTGGAAAAGTGTGGTAGGCTATTATCATAGGCGTTTCACAGAAATGGAGACCACACATTTAACTCTTTTCTATAGTTTTTTTAAAAGGTGACTTCAAGCTACTCTCTAAGGAGAGGAGCTGGTTAATTGTAGCCCTGCTGAATTCCACATATCACAAAGGGCTCAACAAGAGCTAAATAAAGAGAGTTTAATCAGATTTGGAAAAGACGGTTTTTAATGGAAGTGAATTCTGCAGAGGATGATAATCATTAAAACTGAGGAGTTAATAAAAATCCTAAAACAAGAAGCGAAATTTGAAGCATCCAGGAAATGTTATCCCTCCTCCACTTCAGACCCTTTTCTAAGTAGGTGAAAGGAAAAAAATAAAAAGTTAATAAAATGTTTTAAAAACAAAACACAATATGGTCATTTTTCAGACACCTCCACTGCCACAGAAAAAAAGGAGGTTTCTGACTCTTGAGTCAGAATTGCAGGACAGGTTGTTGCATGGTGATTACTTTGAGACAGTGATTAAAGGAGTAATTTAAAACACTAGGATTACTAAAGGAAACGGGAAGTTAAAACTGTCTTGGGAAAGTTATTCCACATCCTCTACAAAAAAGGAAAATAACCTATCCTTGAATGCCACTCTAGAGGACATAATTAAAGAAGAATGAGAACTCCCAAACAAAGGGAAGTGTTTTAACGGTGCAATACATGAAACACTGTGCCATAGAAAGAGAAAAGCTGGTGCATGCAGGTGTGTGGGGATGTTTCAGTACAAGCTCCAAAGGCAAGCTGTGGCCCTAGCAAAAGAGGCAGTGAGTCCTTCTAGGGTGATGCTGTTGACCTTCATGCCCCTTGATAAGGAAGTGTAAGGCACTTCTGAGACTACTTGATGAGACTGCAGCTGCGTCTTTGCTGTCACCCTTCTTAGCCACCTGCTTTGCCAAAATGATTTTAGCATAGCATCATGAGATAAAACAGCAAGCCTAAGTTAAGCTCAGATATGTCAAGTCACTAAAATGTAGTTTTACGAGTCCTTAATTATGAGTACTAATGGCTTCCGGTCTTGTACAGGCCCTATTGCTTTGATTTTCAACCTTGGTTTTCAACCTTGCGCGTATGGGCAAAGCCTGATACAGCAACCCTCTCTGAATTCTGTGTTGACCCTGCTGGAGCAGGAGGTTGGACTCATGAAGTCCCTTCCAACCTGAATGGCTCTCTCTGGTTAAGGTCTCTGGAAAGTGAATGCTTTACCACTGGGAATCACATTATCACACCGATTTTAGAGAAGATCAATAAAAGTTAGAAAACAGAGTGTTATAGTGATGCAATGCTTTTACCATCTTTTAAGTCATCTTTAAAACATAGATAAAAACACTTTGGGCATGGTCAAATGATGTATTTGGGAAAACATTTTGACTAAACAAAACAAAAAAGAGGATTCCTTTTTCATTTCCCCAAACAGCAACAAAAATAGAAGGAAAATTGCTACTGGGGTGTGAAATGAGACCCAATTTAGGAAAAATATCTTTCAAATTGATGTCTTGTGTCTTGCAGCAGTAGTCTAGAATGACACAAAAGCTAATGTAAATCCAGTGTTACAGATCTTTGAATGATTTTTTTTACTAGTTCTAGGGGGTTTTTTAACACTGCAATATACCATCCACCTTGTTGCTGTTTACAACCTACATTTATTGTACACAACTGTCATATCACTATTTAAGATATTAATTTTCAGTCAGCAGTCTGAAACATCAAGTCTTGGGCCACAATAACTGACATAATGGTATCTCGTCTTCATAATAACATTTTTCTTAAGCTGCATACCTTATCAATCCATCCAGCAGCCAAGAGCTTTCATCAAAGAATTCTAACTTTCTTCCAAGGCCTTAATCAGTTCCTTGGGAGCCCAAGCATTGGGTGATTGTCTACTGTAAAGGCATGTTCTGTAAAATGCTACACTTTTCCATCTTGCAGTCACCTATAGAGTACCTTCTGAAAATCAAGTTTGTTCATCAAGCAGTATCTCTACTGTCATTTTGTTCTACTCCTCCGTGATGTAGGTATGAGGGACAAAGGACCTTGCTTTCATTATACTCTGCATACAGGCAGTCCATCTTCAGACCATCTGTCAGCAGACGCTGGAAATGCAAGGCTGAGAGCTCCCAAATGTGGTATCTTCAGTATCCAGCCTAGCAGCAACGGCCAAGCACTGACTTTCACCTCCCTGCCACTATTCACAGAGACAGTAGCGTTCCTTTTCCTTCATCTTCTCTAATTAAAACTCACAGGATTTCTATTCATCTGTAAAGCTCATTCACTTAAAGTGCAAATTCCTCTCCTCGTTGTTTTTCCCCCCGACAACCTGTCCAGCCAGAGGAACCTTACCCCTTTTCTTTTTTTTCCCGTGCACTTCCCATGTATTTTGCATAGGTACAAGGACTTTACCCAAAAATGATATCCCACCTTTTCACACACTTACAACACACACACACTCACCCTTGGTGCTGTGCTTTGTGCCAGTCCAGCTTTCTCCCTGCCTTCATGAGCCACATGTCACAGCTACCATGGAGCATAGCAGGGCAAGTGCAAAAGCTGTAGCTTCTTCTGGACTGAAGGTACGGGGTATGAGTGATAAGCCTGGCATCCTTGGGTGCTCACATGAAGTCTGCAACAGAGGAAGAAGCTACTTCCACTACCCAACAGTGGAGACAGAAATGGTTCTGGGACCTCTCTTTACGCTTACTGCAGCCTGAAACTCTCAGCTCCAGCCATTGGTATACATGGCATACGCAGAATATCAGCATAAGACATGGACTCATCTCTTGAAGACATTGTAAAATGGCCACTGTTTAGTATTTTGTCCTTTAAAAAGTTGAAATTACAGCAACTTTAGCAGCATTTGACAGGAAGGACCTCACACAGCCTATAAAATACAGTCACTTATCCAACGTGTATATGCATAGGTCATTATCTTTCCTGTATTTCAAACCAACACTTTGCAGGAGAGTATCCTTTTTTCAGAAAACATTATACAGAGGTCCTGTATTTAAACCCTGAACTTTAAGCTTTATGGCTACCTCAATCACGTTTGTAGAGGGAATATCTTCTTACTCAGCATTCAAAAATACGAAGCTTATACAGATCTGCAAGAAAGCCTTTTAAAACTGCTTATAGCCTCTTAACCAGCTACATTTTCTTCCTACACATAGACATTTGCAGAATGAAAATATTAGTTATACATCTGCATCAGAACTAAGAGACAGAGGTAAGAAATGCACACTCCGGTGTTTTATTGCCGTTTACACCCACCCACACAAACGCACTGCAGCACAGTTAATTTTTAAACTATTGTACAGCTGTCTAAATAAAACTGGGATGCAAACTATTTTCTTAGCTGGTATTCAAATACTTCTGTCTTCTCACAGCCTTGCCTGCTAAATCTTTCTGGAGTGAACACTAGCTAACTAATACTTGACTCGTTCTTCCTGCATTCATGCTGCCCACATTCAGGGTGCCTGCAGTATTTCTTCCCACCTTTGCCTCCTGCTGGTGTCTCATGGATTGGTGCTCCCATATCACCCAGGTTCTTTCTGATGGTTTCTCCTCCCTTTCTTGTTTTACCTCTCTGTGCTTACTCTCCACTTTCCTGCCCACACCACTGGGGCAATAGCCACTGGTCTGCTTTTACTGGCAACCACCAAGCCTCACTGTAAGCTCTGAGCAGACGGAGTTGATAGCAAACCGCCAACATTTTTTGGTGACTTCTTATTGCCATTCTACTTTCCTTGGACTTAAAAATCTATATGCCAGAAAAAAAATGGATCACCCCAAACAGATAAAAATAAGTGTTGTGGACCCAATTTAGGATTTTCCATAGGAGATTCTTTTTATATTTTTTTCCTAAATGGCAATGTTCAAAGAGAAATGAACTGTTTTTAATTATTTTTAAATTTGAAACAAGAAAATCACACAGCAAAGAATATTTTCTATAAGACATTGACAATCTCTTCCCTTTCAGACTGTTTAAGCTTCAGGCATTTTTGTTTCTCCCACTATTGTTTTTTGTCTGTTTTTGGAAAATTGAGAGTGAATAAAAGAGCACAATGCTGACAGATAAAGTAGAAGGGGGATAATATTCACATGATTCTTGAAAGACAAAATTCTCAAATATGTATGTACTAAAAATTGGTAGTTCCCATTCAACTCAAGGATTCAAATGACCTGCTTTAAACCAATTCCTTTCTTCAGTATTACACACACCAACCCATTATTTTTCCTAAAGAATATTTATTGCAAGAACTCCTTGTAAACCCCTCCCTCCGATGATTTAGGAGGGAGGGTAATTTAAGTATCTTGAATGGATCTGGGTTTTAGTTATGGCATCCCATGCTCCATCTCATTCTCTAAGACTCTACTAGAATAGGGCATGTCAGTCTGCAACAGCCACCCCAGTTTACCACACTGCAATTGATTTTTACACACTGCTATCATGAAAAAAAATCTAGAGTATGCAATTGACTCTTTCACTGGGAGCTTTGCAGAAGTATGAAAAGATTTGGAAGGACATGTGGAAGCTTCAGGAGCTGGAAGCATGAGCAAGGTTTGACTGTGAGTTATTTCACCTTGGTTTTCTCTGAAATCAGCCATTTCTGGTTCTCTGTATATGGCAAGAGATCAGTCTTTTATTGCAGTTTAGCTCCAGGTTGGCAGGAAAAGCTGGCATTTCTTGGGAAATAAATAATTGAGTGGTGATCCTCCTTCTTCCTCCCACAGTGAGGCCCTCACTTACACACTGCCCCCGACTGTTATTTTCTGACAAGAGACATGAGCAGTTACTAACTCCCAGTTTTGATATGCAAATACACCTGTGTACATGGCATACAAATAAATAGTCTTCAACTCCACAGAATGTAGCAGTATGTCATATACGTCTCTGTAGTCTGCTTAGAGTTTTGTTCAATATGGCCACATTTTACCAATGCAGCTAATGGCCTGGTTCTTCTCAAAATGTGGTCAGACATTTAACAGATTTGGAGGGCCAAATTCGGTAAGGAAACAAGCATCTACCTCACCGAGCACTCCTGTCAAAAATGGGTGATAACTGATAACCAGAAGAAAGACATTTATAGTCTCTGTTTTAAATCCTGGAAACATATCCATACAACCAAGCTCACCATTCTTGCATGTGATTCTCTGTGGCAAAGAGCTGCAAGATTTGTCTGTGTAGTGCCGGGGTCAAGAAAGATGGACTAAGTAGATACGCTATGGAAACACTAACTACGAGAAAAATAAAGTAGATATTGTCAAACCTTGTAAACTGTCTTGTTTAACTCTGGTAAGAAGAATATTGAAGAGGAATAACATGGAAAGAAAATATGGTACGCCAGAATATTTGTGGATGGTTGTGTGGATCCTGCACTTTGACATCCAGCAAGATTTGCTGAACTGATCTAAATTGCAGTCCACTCAGAAAATTCATCTAAAGATGTCAAATTCTCTCTGTTTTGTCTGTTTTTGATTCCCCTTCCTTGTACAGAAGTACAGAAGGTCCTACTGGCATATTCATTCTTCAGTGCACACTTGCA
>VXAL01006949.1:778-15402 GCA_013399475.1 Chauna torquata
TACAGCCCTCTTCTTCTGCTTCCCCATCACCTCTTCCTCAACTGAAAATTTTTCTGTTCTACCAGTTCTTAAGCTATCCCTGTTGCTTTTCTCAGAACGTTTCAGTGCTTCTATACCACCTTGGAAAGAGGAGGGAAGAGGGCTTAGAACTGTCCAGAAACTCAAGAGTCCAAGTAAAGGCATATAGTAAGTGGATGCAGAGGGATTACATTTTTTATTTTAGCCTCATTGAACATTCCTAACTTTCCACTTGCTGTTTCGACCGCTGCAAAGCGCTGAGCAGATGTTTGCATAGACGTATCCATTAAAAATCCAAGATTTTTTCCTGAATGGCAGGGTAGAATAGCAGTAAAGCAGAGTCCTTCCGTAAGTTCAGGAAGTTCCCCCCCCCCGACCCTGCACACTGTTTCCATGTGCGTCTACATGGATTTTCATCTAATCTGTTACTGCCAAGCCTTTTAATACTGTGTGGTTCTCATACACACTTTCATAACCAGCCGTTGTCTTAAACACCTTAATGTGCTATCTTCAGCAAAATATCCTTCACTTTGTTTTCCAGATTACTTTTGAACATGCTGCACAGTATGGATTTAATGCAAGTCTCTGCTAATGATCTCTCTCCATTGCGATAGCCAACCATTTATTTCTGTTCTTCAGCCCTATGTTTGTCCCTGTGGGAGACCCTTCCCTATTATCTCATGGCCGCTTAGATTCATTAGGAGTCTTAAGAGTGGGACTTCACTGAACGGCCTTTTAAAACCTAGGGTAGCCTTTATCAGCTGAATCTCCTTTGTTTTCACACTCATGGACTCTGTCAGAGAGCTCTGACAACATGAAGGCCCTGTTGATCCATCTACAGACAGCACACGTACCCACACTCTTCAGCACCTCTGCGTGAGCAGCAGCTGGCCCTAGCAGTCAGTATGTTCGACATACCAACAAAAGCAACACCAATCTCTCAGCTGCAGGCTTGTCTTCTAGCTCTTCTCTTATAAAAAAAGGGCTCTGACACAGGGCCTGCTATAAGCCTTGCAGTGATAAATGCAAATGCAAAAACTTAAAGTTTTCTTCTGCTATGGCATTAGTTTACCTTCTAAGCAAAGGTAAGTTGTTAAGACCTCCTCTGTTAACAGAGAGACTAACCACATTCACCAGGAATAAAACAAACAGAGCAAAACCTGAATTTCCACTTAGTGAGAAATGTAACAAAAGAACCAGCTTTGAATGACATTCTATAATGTTCCTTTCAACTTGTTAAAAATGTCATGCTTCAAAAAGTTTCAGAACTCCATATGCACCACTAAAACCACAAATGCTCGGGTTCACAGCACTAGGTACACTGCAAGCAGTTCCTGTTACTGTAAAAATATGCTGGCTACTCGGCATTTTTTTTTAATTGGACTGCTTACTTAGAAATTCAGATATTCATGGAGAAATTTTTGAAACACTTTAAGTCATACCAGACAAAATGATAATTAAATAAGCAAAACTATTTACAAAGGATAGCTATAAGAAAGGGGAAATGACTGTCATATACCTTCTTCGTAGATTAATCCAACAACGTTCACAGGCTCCCTGCTTGCTACAAAGATAGGATTCTCTTCAGTAGTTCTGGGGAAGTGTTGTGCCAATCTACCAGGCTCTAGTATTAAACGCCGACCTTCATATATCAGTTCTTGATTCTGAGATGGTATTTTTGTCTGTTTGTAGACCAACTCATGAAATATAGCAGCTCTACAATACAAACAATATATATAGTACTAGTTAAGAGTCACTACAATGCAAGAGTTCAACAACTCAGATTTTGTATTACTTAAATAAAAAATCCCTTTCACTTCTTTTGAATTAAGAATTCTTTTTATACATAAAGCATCTGACTCAGAAGACCAAAAAGCAGCATGGTCTAAGGCTCCAGCTTGCTCTGTTACAAAAATAAATGCTGTTTCCTGCAAAATATCAAATTTCCCTCTCTATCTCTGATTTTCCACCAAAGCACTTTTTGCAAGTACCTGTGTAAACAAACTTGCTCTGCCCCAAAGTCTGAAGGTCAGTAAGGACTGGCAACATCAGATGAGAGGAAGGAAGCATACTTCAGTTTTCTCAGGCATACCAATTTCTTAAAAAGAGATGGATGGTCTCTCCAAGTGAAAAGTCTGGTGTTTTACATGTCAAAAAGCACACACCCTAAAATCAGCCTTGAAGCTAACAGATGGCCAGATTTATCTTCTAAAACAGCAGTGATCAGGACGACCAAGGATACTTTGGTATTTTACTTCCAGCTATCAATGGATATGGGACATAAGAATTTATAACTTAAAACAACAACAATAGAACACTTTAACTAACAGGAAGGACCAATTTGCCTCCGGTGCAGCATTAGTACACTGTCACCTCTTAATACTACAGATAGTACTCAAATAATCATAAAGGTAAATAATAATAAAAGAAATGAAAAAGTAAAGTACATATAGCAATTAGAGCATGATTTCTCTGCAAAAATAGTACTCAGGCAATACAAAGGACAGAATAGAAAAGAAAAATTGGAAAAAGCCAGAACTATATTCACACATTAGATGAAATAATCTGTATCTTTTCTCATATTAGAGAATAATACATGCTTTGCATTATCTGTGGTAAGGCAGAGAAAAGGCATTTATTTTTGTATCAAACCATAAACCAGACTTTACAGCTTTTAACGTCAGCGCTTGATGACCACGAAGTGAACTCCAGATCCTAAACTGTACCAATTAAAACTTCAGAAGCCCTGTGAGAGTTTTATGTCAGACACATCTGATGTGCATGTTTTGTATTCTTGATGACAAGATAAGTACAGTGGGAGTTGAACACATTCTTAAAAAACTATTTTGTAAATAGGATGTACTAGAAAATGTAGCGTGAACACACCTGGGCTGAGTTGGTATCCATTACAAACACAAAAACACTGTAACACATCAAGGATTAAGTCTGTGTTCTGTCACTGATAAAGATCAAATCTAAGAACAGTTGATTTGACCTTCAATGATTTTGCTTTTATTAGAAACATTTTATGATCAACATACTTCTGTGCACTGTGAATACACAGAAGAATTACAACCTTACACTGGCTCAGATAAACTGCCAAGGAAAGGCTACCAAGTATGTAACACTGGTGGTCTCGCGTCATGACACCGTTTGCCTGAGTAAGAGCAAAGAAATGAAAATAAATGAAAATAAATAAAGTGAATAACACTTACGTATTATAGCTGTGAATATAAACTTTGTGCAAGGTCATCTGCTGTAGTGAAAAGATGTGGATTATTATTCGGTGCAGTATGTCACTTGTCTCTGCAAAGAACTGGTCAAATCCCCAGCATTTTTCCTGGTCTGCTTCCAGAATATTTGCAAGGACAGGTGTGAGCAGTACTTGCAGACCCCTAGAGGACACCAGGAAGAGATAAAACAACTTAGATCTTTTCACATTTTGACTTGTCTCATGAATGCAAGTCTGTCTATTATGCCTTGAATAATATTCCAGCACTATTATTTTCCCTTTGCTGAATAACACAATGTTCAATGGTAACGCCCATTGTTTTTCATCAATGCTAACACATACTTTATCTCTTTCCTTTTGAGGCTTGACTATCAAATATTTTTCCTTGGTACCTCACAAATTTCACAGACACTGGAAAAAATGACAATTTAAAAAGTCAACATCATAGAGCTAAGGTCATGTTCTACCACTGCTGGGCAACAGTCTTTTATCCAGCTCACATGAAACACTTCTCTCAGTTCATCGCTTTGGAGGAGGTTACTGCCATTTACGGTTTGCTGGCTGAGCCACTCGTGTGTTGCTTTCAGTCAGCATCAGCTCAGTTAGTAAAGACAGTATTTGAATTGTCAATGCTAACAAAAACTCATCTTGATTGAGATGGGGCTAAACCAGTGTTTGGTGCATGCAGCTCAACTGCTGCAAAGGAAAACTACTGCCTTACTGCCATCACTATTCTAGAAAAAGGCCAGCTTAAGTCTCTTGTATTTCTACTTTGAAAATCTGACTTGCAAAGAACGTTGTGGAACCTACTCCTGTGTTATCACAGACAACTTCTTCAAAGTTTTAAAAATATGTACACATGTCAAACCTGAATTCAGTGGGTAAAACTGGTAACGTTTTGAAGTAAGCTTCAGTGATGGCCTTGGTAGAGGTCAGTGGATGCTGAGCTCACAACTCACCTCAGTTTAAACTTGTAACAATAAGCGCTGTTTAAATGCTACTTGAAGGTATTACTATAAACAGACATTTAATAAAAAAATCTGCTTCCTTGATTATTTAAAGCACGTGAATTATATGGAATAAGCAGAGGAAACAACTAAGCAATACCATGAAAAATTTATAAAAATTTTAAGTTTTATATGCTAGAATTTTTTTTTTTTTTTATGAATAAGCTGATGAAAACCAGACTTCCACTCTACACTCCTTATGGATCAACACAGTTGGCTTTCACAAGGTTTGTTTCTACAGTCTGTTCACAGAGTATTTTCATTCTCCTTTCACCATGAAAAATAGCTTTGAATTAAGTGTTCAGCAAGGTACTTAGGAACACCTGTAATTTTATGTTACTGAAGAAGACTCAGAAAGGTTCAGGCTGGATGTTAGGAAAAGGTTCTTCACTGAGAGGGAGGTCAGGCACTGGAACTGACTCCCCGGGGAAGTGGTCACGGCACTGAGCCTGTCGGAGTTCAAGAAGCATTTGGACAACACTCTCAGAAATACGGTTTCATTTTTGGGTGGTCCTGTGGGAAGCCAGGAGTTGGATTCAATGATCCTTGTGGGTCCCTTCCAACTCAGGGCATTCTATGAATCTATGAGATAAATGGGTTATGGGAGGTGTTTTTAAGATCCTATTGAGGTCAGATCTTTCACATTACGCTTGCTAAGGAAGTTTGTTAAAAAGAGAATGATCCTTAAAACACTGAGAGGTGATTACACTGCAATGAACACTTCAGTCTTCCCTTTATGTATATCAGCAAGAATTATTCTTTATGTCTAAATCAGTCTTGCATGGCTCTTCCCACTGAGTATTATGAAATATGAAGCAAAAACATCAATAAATGATAAAAAAAATTAGAAGATACTATGACAATATGTTGCATCTGCTGATGCAGATTGTTTTCTGGGAAAAATGTAAACTTCAGAACTGTCTTTCCTTATCATTTGCTACTGTCTAATCTTTGGAATGTCTTAAATCACATTCTTGCAAGGAGTAGGAAGGATGCATCAATTCAAGGTTTATTAAATCTTCATGCTCTTTTCTGAGGGTAGAGGAAAATAGTAATAATCCTTATCCTACTCATACTACTTCAGATTCTTAGATGCTCACTTATAAATTAGCAATACTAAAACTATTTGGACAGATGGGAAGCAAAAACACTTGATAACCTATTAGTACACTGTACGGATCTACTGAAGAGTTCAAAGAAAACAACTGCAACAGACAGACCTCTGTTCCAAAGGCCCAGTCCTGAGAAATAACTGCAAAAGCACAATCAAGTAGCATTGAAACGCTTTGTGAGAAGCTCAAACTTACTTTGAAAGACTACAAGAAACAGGCATCTCCCAGCTCCACTCAATTGGTCCATTTTCTGCTTTCTGTATCCCAGAAAGAGCACCAGAAGGCTTCCCGGTGATTATTTTATACCTGCAACACATTATAAAAATAATACAGACTTTCACTACTACCTCTTATACACAAGTCTAGTAAACTAATCCTCAAAATAGAATCAATAATATAAATTCTGAAGCCAGAGTAAACATTAGGTCAGCCTGTTGTTTAGATGTGGTACAATAATTAGGGAGCTTCACTTACAAGCTGACACAGAGCGGTGCTAAAATAAACAGTGAAGTGGAAGCACTTTGGACAATGTTGGAGAAGCAATTTTGTCTACCTCAGATTTGAGAAAAAATTAGGAGAGATCTCAGGCATTACTGTGAGAAGCTGAAGTTTGTTTACAAGCGTTAATTAATCAAAATCAGACTACCAAGGCACTTTAATTTTGGCTATTACTTGACTAACTTCTAGCATGTTCCATGGCAAGAGACGACATTTAGCTACCACAAAGTCACTTGTGCATGAAGAAGGAACAGGAGGTGGGCTCTGAGAAATTACTTTAACCTGGAAACACCCAGCAATTTGGATACAATTTAGCATTGTTTAACTTTGTACCTAGCAGGCCAGAATTTCTCAAACTTCTCACGAAACATCAGGAGCAATAGGCTTTTTGCAATGTAAAATTTCAGTTGTGCTTTCTCTTCTCAGAGGACAAGATACGTACAAAACATAATCCTGTTCCTCGCTTCTCTCTCAGGCAAACAAGCACCAAGCAGACAAGAATGCTTGTGGCAGAATGAAAGCACGGGCAATTCCTTAAACTAAGAAAATTGGAGTCAGCCTCAACAAGGAATACCAGTACAGAGGAGTTATTGGCATGTCAGAGTCCCCAGGTACCATCTTGCTTTATTTTTTAAATGCAACACACAGGAGAACAACAAAATAGAACCAGACTAAGATGAAAAAAGAATCAATTCCAACCAGCACGTCACAGACACAACTTTTGTTTCACATTTAGGAGCTACCTGTTATCTTTAGCTACAGTACTTGACTGTGAAATAAGCAAAGCCATGACTCTGCTACTAAAAAAAAAAAGTCAGTCTCACGGGTAGTGCATGCATTTCAAGACTGTCTGAAGAAACAAGCATTTAAAGGACAACAAATATTTGCAGCACTGAAAGCACATTTCAGAATACCACAGCTTCATCTGAATATCCAAGTTACATATGCCACACTGCAACAGACCAGCCCCATGCAATGGTGAAGGAAAGATGTGTGGAAAAACATCAGTATTTTGGGGGAAATCTGATCCTTAATTCAGGTCTGAAGGTCCCACACAGTAAACTCCTTCCTGAAGCAGAATTTTGAAGAATGTTATGCATTAAATATTTTCACTGTTTTACTGTTCACAATATATTTATAGGATTCCTTGGGGAAAAAAAAAAAAATTCATGGACTGACTTTAAATTTATGAACAGATAAAATTCTCCTTCTAAATTACCTACATCACTTCCTTGTTTCTACGAGGTCCTTCAAAAGGTCGGAAAGGCAAACTCCCTGTTGCAGCATGGTAAAAGGTCACCCCTATACTCCACAGATCAACTGTGGCTCCATACTTTTTCTGATGCTCTTTCCTCAAAACTGCTCGCTCATACATATCTGGATGCTGATGAGGAAAAAAAAATAGATAAAAAGAACTTAGAATTGCTTTATGAACAACATAAAGAACAAAAACACAATCCATCATTTTACAGAAAATTCTTTAATCAAAAAATGAAGTTAGTTTTATATCACGAAATTTGCTTAAGCTATTCCAACAAAATTACCATAAAAGTGCTCCTAGGTATACGATAGCTACTTTTAATAAAGTTTTGCCAAAAATATTTTAAAATTTAGTCAAAAATAGACTACTAGAATAAAACAGCACCGAAGAGAAGAACAAAGCCAGTACTCTTCCAGATGATAGTGAAACAACAGAAAGTAAATTGGAAAAAGGTCCATATCAGAGGAGAGTATCAGTTACGGTACTACATGTGGGAAGACATTTTTAGGCAATGGCAAGAAGACAATTACATCTAAGATGCTTGCACTGATACTTCTTTGGCTGTCTCTCTCTGGTTAATAAGGATGTCAAGTAAGCGAATCTTAACTACGCCTAACATCATCCACTTAACTCAAATACAAACTGAAAAATATCTAAAGGAATAAAGGCAAAGATATTCATAACTAAAATATTGTTGTTGTTCCTTTCACCCAAGGAAACTGCAGAAATTAGACCTGGAAATTATTTCGAGGCTGCTGTGCTCAGGTCAGCAGAACTGGCGTGACACAAGGTGAAAAAGGTGGAAAGTTATAAAAGCAAGTGTAATACAAGGATTTCATTATTAATTTCCAACAGTGTGAACTTCACCTATTCAACTCTCATCACAAAGGGCCACAGCCTTTAAACATTTTTTCAACAGAAAGTGAAATGAAATGGGCTTACTAAATACTCTTCTGTGCCATAGAGAGAAACAAACTGTTCATCATCTTCAAGTTCTCTTGCAGCGCCAAAGTCTGTCAGTTTGTAAACAGACTGACCATCTTCACCAATAACGCGCATTATATTGCCCGGTTTGATGTCACGGTGCACTATTCCATTTTCCCGGAGATGATTCATGCCAGCCACTTCAATAAAAAATAATGCAGAATTTACATACCTATCTCGACACTCACTGCACCAGCACCGACCCGAAACTGAGGCTAAGAATACGTGTGTCCACTTTCTCGTTGGGAAATGGGAATGAGAAGAGACATCCAATTAACAAAAAGACCAGAGAATATTCTAAGCATTTTTGCCTTTTCTTCTTTCAAATAGCTAACTTACAGTATTTCTTGCTCTCGGAAACATCTTTCCCATAATGTACTGGTGGATATTTTTCTAACAACAGGTAGTCACAGGTAAAACATTATTTTTCTAATTTACTCTTCTGAGACAAAGTATCACTAGAAGTCAGTCAAATGTGTGACAAATAATCTTGAAACAAACAAACAAAAAAGAATTATGGAAAAATGTTTAAAGCTTCACTTCTTTATTCAGCTATCTATACCCATATAGACATAAATAAAAGATACGACTCCACATAACTATCTTAATTTGTTCAGTTAGCTGACAGATTCAAACTCCTTGTCTCTTGCTTTTTCAAGATAAACAAAACAAGTATGAGTTGGCTTCAGTCAATGAGTTAGGCTAAAAAACAAAGTCTACATACCTACATCTCTCAAAACAATTAAGAACTCAGACTCTGGCAAACCAAAGGCGTTAGATGGCTCCTCCAGAACTGTATACAAACTCCCACATGGACAAAATTCCATAACTAGTACTTTGTGTCTAGTTGTTGTCTGGAAAACAATTACAAAAGACAAGTTTGTGATTACTGTTAAAACAATGTCAGAAATTACATATAGCACAGGAGCTTACTTTAGAAAATATTAAAAAGAATCAGTAGCTAGATCACAAACACCACTCTGCTGATCTTCAGAAGAAGCACAGATCAATTTGTATTATTTCATTTATTCTAACCTGGAGATGAAGAAAGCCTCAAGTTCTAGGCCCTTACAGGGTAGACAGCAGTATTAATAGGTGGGCAAACAAGAAACTACAGCACAGAAGAGCAGAGAGCAGCAATTCTCCTCCTTTCTTCTTTAGCAGTCTCAGCATCTGGGTCATTTCAATTGATCAGTCTCAAACTTCAACACTGTAATTCATACTTACATAAAATTCTACATGTGTATGTCATTATCTTAGTTGGTTACACAGCAAAAGCAAAAAATTGTTGGGATTACTGAAACACCTCCAATTTTCAAGTGTTTATTGTACTTTAACTATATTCACCTTGCTTGATGCTTCTATATCTTATCACTGTGTATCGCATATTCATACACGTAGATAACTTAAAAATCCTAATTCAAAATAAAGCTTAGGACAGTAGCTTCTTGAGATGGCTTTGAAAAATCATAACCTGTGCCTAAATACTGAAACCAAGCATATTCTTTCAACAACAATAACAAAAAGAAAGAAAAAAAGGGGTGGTTGGGTCAGAATATTTATATTACTACATAAATTACCGTTCCTAAAAATGTAACTTTATAATTGAGGATAAAGCAACAAGACAGTTACTGTGTTTACTACCATGTATCTCAGATCACAACTACAACAATTCCTTACCTCTTCTTCAATAGCAAACAATTTGACTATGTTTTTATGATTCAGTTTCTTCAACACTTCAAACTCTCGCATCTGAACATCCACAGGGCGAAGGAAACTTATACTGTTAAATACTTTGACAGCATATAAATCCCCAGTTTTCTGTTAAAAAAATACAAACAGTTAATCAAACAGAAGCCTAAGATTCTAAATGTACACGTACCCACTATCCAAGCATTTTGAGATCTTTTGTTGCATGTACGAGCATAACCAGACTAGAAATACTTCAAAACAGTATTTTGTGTTAAGGTGGAAATTAAGATTCTCCTAAAAAAAAAAATTATGTATGTATCGGTTTAATTTAATATTGACTAGAAGTAAACAGACTAGCAGAATGGAAATTCAAGGTTAACCCCCCAAAATCTATGTGCTTTTAAATAAAGAATCGTTAGCATGAGAAAGGCTACATGTTGAAGAATGACCCGTGAACTCTGCTGAAAAGTAATTTTGCAGCAAGAGGTAAACCATTTGCACAAATTGCAAAGAGGTAGGCACATCCTACAGCTGAGAATTTTTACTTGCTCAAGTTAAGAGACAACTTTAGGAAGCTGAAAACTGCTTTCTTTTTCTTTATTGCTTTGCTTATACAGATAAAGGAATATTTTAATTTTTCACAGACGGCAGCGTCAAGCACTACACATACTACTATGCAAAATCCTGAAGAGATTCAAACCCACCCAACAAGCAATTCTCAGGAGCATAGTCAGGGGCTTAATCAGAGACTTAAATTCACAAGTGGGACTAAGCCCCAACACGCTCATGCACCCACAGCACCAGCATTCTGTGCAACTCCTGTCTCTTTTAGGGCAAAGCGCCTCCCTGCGCCCATTCTATGGACAAGCTTACATTGGCAGCCTTGCGTGTGACAGATTCATTTCAAAGATAAATCCTTCCTGTGCTTAACCTAGGTGTGTTGCACAGTACACTTACATGCACTGCTGGTGTCCCAGTAAAGGTTTTCTGCCATTGACACCAAGCTGCAAGTCACGTCCTCTGAACAGTGAGGGTGATGAGAGGTGCAACCATGAAACCATAAGCTTTACGGGGGAACCACTGTGTTGAAATTCACTCACACAGAAAAACATGCAAAATGCTAAATTATTGCTCAGTGTTGCTTCACACAGTTAGATGTGGAATGTAGAAACCACTGTGGCTTATATATAACTTCATATTGATTTGACACAGTCATTACAATAAGGGAACGTTACTTTCACAACTAGGCTTTTCTTCGTTTTGTGAGATATACCATGAAGTTCATTGGAATGAAATGACCTATGCAAATAAGGTCATTTTAGCTCCTTGGGTTACAATATACATAAATTTGTACTATTTTGTAGCGATTACTCAAAGCATGTCACTGAGAAAGATGGTGTCCAACACGTTTGAAGCATTGACTTAAAGACAAAGATTACAGCAACTTCATCAGATATGATAATACGTTAAGAATATTTCACTTATTGTACAACATCATAAAAATCACTACAAAGAGGTTTTAAAAGAATAGGGGAAAACTATGAAAAGAGAATTTAACAAAGCCAAATATATCATGTAGTAAAAACTGACAAGACTTATTTCTATTTAAATTCTTAAGCAAGGAGTATTTTTTTCATTAAACTGAAGAATGGAAGAATGACGAATCATCTTTAACCATTAGTATTTTACAAGGACAAATAATATCACAAACAAGACCTCAGAAGTAACTGTATGGAACTCTAATTCAGTGGATGAATAGATTAAAAAAACTAAAAACTTTAATAAATAGTTACAAAAACGCATTTGCTTTAGGCCTAAATCTGGAACAGTTTATCGTCAATTCCATGACATTACTCACACACAAAAAAATTTCAATTTTACATTTTACTCGGATTAGTAACTCCTCACGAACCTTATGTCGTCCCCGGAAAACATTTGCAGTAGCTCCTTGTCCTAGAATGTCAGACAGCAGCCAGAGGTAATTTGAAGTGCTCTGCATCTTTGCTCTTAATTAGACAGCTTTGGTTTTGACCTTAAAAACAAAAGGTAAAACATACTGAAATACATTTTACTAAAACGCACAATGGAGACTGATTAAAAAAAACACAAAAAAAACATACACACAACTCCAAACACATACAGAAATAAATAAAAAGAAACAAGAGGAATAAGAGGTGAAACAGAGAAACAAAAACAAACTGAACACTACCAGAAATCAAAAATAATGCCTTTGACACAACACTTCTAGGTATTTGCTACAGGAAGGCAGCTGGCTCTCTCGAAGGACTCGCTGGTTTGTAGCACAGAGCACAGGAGGCTGGCTGCCAGCCTCCGGACCCACCCTGGTCCAGCCACAGCTGGACCCGCCTGGCCACTACTGCGGGACGGGCTAGTGCCACGCAGCAGACAGAAATGTTCTCATGACTTTGAACATACATCTCCATTTCTAGCAACTGCTAATTTCATACTTTCATTTAGCTATTGGCTCATATAAGATGTGGAGTTTCTTGTAAAGCTCTCCCAGAACATCCGGGAAACTTCACGCAGCAATACAATGCAAAGACTTGCCATTACTCCAAACTAAATTCGGAATCATTCAGAACAGCATTTTTAAAATCTATATAAAATTCTTAGTGCCTAGAGAAGTGAAAAAAGGTTTTATCTCACATCTTAACACGAACCTCTCAAACCTGAACCAAAAAAAAAAAAAAAAACCAACTACCCAAGACACACACACACAAAACCCTTACAATTCTCAGTTAACTCTGCTAAGACAATTTGCAATGGTAGAGTAACAACTTCTCCCTGCTGGCAATTGCTGTAGATGCCAACGAGCTGTCTATGATGCAGACACAGCAGAAAAGGAAGAGATCTGCAACAAAATAATGCATAGCTCACTCTGTAAAAGCTCTGGAAAAAATAAAAAATTTTCACAATTTAAACAAGCCTGCTGGCACATTACCAGTAAATATCTATGTTCTCATTTCAAACCAACATTCATAACCCCGTACCATGATGCAACCAGAATGAATCCTTTCTAAGCAGACCAAAAGGCTCGAATAAACGCAGAGTTTCTTCACTGATGTCAATTCAAGTACTAAAAATTTAATAGCTTATTAGAAACTGAATCATCACGCTGCCCAAAGTGATTGAGATGAGGTAGCTTATATATGAGATCAGCTCTCTTCCTTTACCCTCTTACTTTCTAATAAAATTTGCATCAAGGTCAGGGGTTGAAAACACAACTAAAGGACAAGTCTGTGATAGATGAGCTTGAATTTAATTCAATGATTTAGAGAAAAAACAGTAAGTCTCTAAGGGTTCTCAAGGTCTGGTTTTTTTTTAAGTCATAAAACTGAAGATCTATTCTGCCAGTATTAACCCCAGGTACGTCTCAAAATAAGTGTTGCGCTATTACGCTTTTTTGTTAAAACTGTATTTTTATTAGTAATAACAGAGTCCATGCTCTCTTAGCACAGTCTTCAGTTTAAAGGCATTAAGTCTCAAACAATTTTGATCTTCAAATTACAATAAAGTTGTTGTAATAACTTATACAACATGCCTGAACTCCTTTGATCTAATACTTTTCCTTTCTTAGACTGACTCAGAGTGGATCTTCTCTAAACACTCAGCATTTGTCCACTTCCCTTTTCACGTCTTCCATTATCTTCCTCAATCAATTCACTCACTGAGTTTCATACTCAAAAAAACACGCGTGCCCATCTGTATGATTGGTCCTGTTACTAGATTCAATGCTGAACTTTGTATTTCTTCACATCTCACTTATGGTCATTAACTGTCACACGAGATGAGTCAGAAGTTCCTCACATGTATCTCAAGGTCTCCCTCCTACCAAGGGTTGATTTAACCTCCCCCGTGACTCACTAGCGTTTCAAGGGCTTGGTGGCTGCTTTTTGATGTCTTTAACATTCTTCGATTTCCAGCTACTACTTTTTTATTTGCCAGCAGCAGTGACTATAGCAAAAAAAGCCTTCATTGCTAACGTGATTTTTTTTTTTTTCAAACTTGCAGCGCTGTGAAGCAGGAGGGGTACCGTCCGCGGGCAGCCACAGCCCAGGAGTTTGCTGCCAGGGACGCGGGACAAGGGCGGGAGGCGGCAGCCCCCCGCTGAGCCGGACGCAGCAGCTCGCGAGGCGAGGAAGAGTGGATGAGGAAGCCAACGTGAGGGCTATTTCTGTCCACAGGCAAGATCCTGCACGCCACCACAGCCAACAGGAAAGGTGCTGAAGATCCCTACAAACGCTCGTTAACAGCCTGGTAAATACGAAGGTTTTATTCTTTCCGGTACCCTCTCTGTTACCCCCTGGAAAGGAAG
The DNA here is from genome assembly GCA_013399475.1 of Chauna torquata. NCBI lineage: Eukaryota > Metazoa > Chordata > Aves > Anseriformes > Anhimidae > Chauna > Chauna torquata. The sequence continues at coordinate 14,919 of VXAL01006949.1, forward strand.
TTTCCTCCCCTGAAGTTCCTGCACCTCACTTCGGGGGTTTCCCACCCAGCGGCCCGTACTGAGTCACACAAATACCCCGCCACACGCCCCGGGCTGCCCTCCCCGAGCCCAGAGGGCACGGCGGGGAGGGGGAGGAGGAGGCGGCGGCGGCGGCTTCGGCCTCAGCCCGGCTCCCGGACGGCCGCGGAGAGCCAGAGGCACGGCTCCGCTCGCACGGAAAGCGCTCTCCGCAGCAGGGCAGCCTTCCCGCCGTGGAAGTTTACGAACTCCCGCTCGCACCGAGGCGACGTCGCTGCCCTGGGCGGCCCCACGCGAACCGCGGCCAGGCGCCGGGCTTCTTTTCCAGGGCGATTTGCACCGGTCGCATCGACTGCGACGTTCACCGGGACCAGCTCGCCTAGGCCGCAGGCCGGGCACCGCCTCGCCCCCCGGCCAGGGGCCGCTCCGCGGGTCGGCCCGCACCGCCGGGCCCACCAACCCCGCC
>VXAL01006950.1:17154-44559 GCA_013399475.1 Chauna torquata
AAAAGCCCCAAACCCCCACAAATATGGAATTTGAATCTTGACTATCTACCTTTCTTTAAGGTAGATACAACAATGATCAGAAATAAAGGTAGATAAATTGACCTTAGTTTATTTAGCTTTAACTATTGCCAGTTCTAAGCAGGGCATTTTGGTTCCCTCAGTAACCAGAGAAAGAAAGAGAAATCTAGTGGAAAATGAATTGCATCCATTTTAGACTGCTAATTTAAAGCAATAAAAACAACAACAGATCAGAACCACAAAATGCTTGTGTTCACATCGTTTGGGACTACTGTGGTTTTCCCTCTATCTTTTGGGTCAGACTTTTCAGGAAGAAGAACAAGTCACACAATTGTCCAGTGCTACTGATACCCACTTTCTGAAGCCTGAAAGGTTATGGAAAGCTTTGGCTATGTCTATACTGACAGCAGGATTTGGAATATTAAGTTAATACCATCCTTTTTTATGTGAATGATTTAACTTGATAATCAATACAAAAATAATCAGTTTGGTTTCTTATCAGTGAAGGCTGCAAGTAGCAAGATATTCTGTATGTTTCTCTTAGCTGTCCCAATCTTTTCTTTAAGAATAAGCACAAAGGCTCAGGTGTGTGAGTTTCCAGGGTCAATCGTTGGTGTCCTACAGCAAGAAGGATTCGAAACTTTTGACTGTGGCTGTCACAAGCTTAGATTTTATTTATTTTTGTTTTATTAGTCATTTATAAAGAAAAATATGTCAAATTACTTACAGATTTCTGATAAGGATGTGGACTAAAATTCAGCATAGAATTATGTTTTTAGAGCATGACAAGATAGACATTTTAATCTCATCCATTAGTATTTTAATATAGGTTTTCTAAGTCATGAAAGATGAATGGTTTGTTTCTAGGGAAAAATTTTATCAGTATTGGTGTCTGTATGACTTTCTATCCTGACATCCTTATTGAGAATTTGAGTGAACACTTTTATGTTTGCTAAGATCAAATAGTTTCGGAAGGGATGTTGGATAAAAAGGAAAAGATTGTATCTTTAAACAAGAGTCAATTTGCAAGAAGTCTTACACTGATAAATATATACAGCTTAAAAATTAGAGGACTTTCAGTCAGTGCCAGTTTAACTTGCCTAGCTATGAAGGCACACAAGAATGTTCCTCATTACACATTCCCTAGAATTTCCCTAGAAAAGCTAGTTTTCTGTAATCTTCAGTATGGTCTAACATTACTCATATTGGGTCCCATGGAGAAAACTCATGTTAATTTAAATGTTAATTTTAAATGTTAATGATAAATGAAAAACCCCAAGTAGAGTAATACAGTGTTGTTCAGATGAAAACAAGAAATGAGTTAAACAGAGTTGGCTGTTCTTCTGAGGCTTTGAAAAATAAAAGCAAATATTGAAACTTCAGCTGAAATACTGAAGGCTGTCTTCATATTCCACACAGGACAAGGAAGAAACACTCACTATATAATTTTCTCTGTGTGCATATGTTGCCACTCATAAGGGCAGAACTGCACCTCTGTCAGGGATGTGAAAGTCTGAGTTTTGCACATGGTCATCCCACTTACAGGAGTAGGCAAACTCACGGAGTATGTAAAGCACCGTAGTAGCATTTGGTCCTGAGGTCAGAAGACTGGTGTGATGACAGTAGACATGCTGCTTCTGCATTTCCCTTGTGGAAGGGCTTAGTCCACTTCTACAAATAAATCATGATGCAGAAAATGTCTTGATATTTTGCTGATCACAACCAATCCACAAATGACCTAGACATTTCAGAATCACAAGTGCTGGGAGAGGAGCAGCATCACCCCATGCTGGGACAGTGACCACTTAGGCCAGTACAGTACCTTAGGTTTGAACTAGAACCTTCAGAATTAAATGGTCTGAGGTGTGATCACTTGAATTAAATAAATTTTAGCTAAACTTGAAGTAGGTTTTCTTTTCTCTGTGAGCTGGGAACAAAGGAAACCTGTTATATGAAAGCCAGCATGTTAATGTATGAAGTGACTCTGCCTTTACAGCAAAAGTAGAAGATATTAGTCCTAAAAAAAACCACCAACTTTTTAAAAGTAAAGTAGTCTTTGATACTTTAACTAACTACTGGAACATAAAAAGATCCACCAGTAGTGGTGGATCTGGGTAGGGACTGTGTAGCAATCAATATGGTAAGATGTGTAGCAGAGCTCATTTTGTTACGGGTAAAGAAATCAAACAGCATTTTGGTTATACTACTACTCTCATTCATTTAGAGTTTGTCACGAGTTCTTCAGCATCCCCTTGGGCAAGCAGTGCAGACAGACAAGAGCCACTTCCTTCCTAAGTTCCAACTCTTTCCCACCTCACTGATAAGAAACATTTTTGAATAAGACTTAAAATATAGGGCAGATGCTTTTTATTTCTTCTTCTCTCCACTGAACAGACAGAGTCAGAGCTATGGGCCCATCATATGCCAGTTGGAAAAATGGAACAGTCACAGCAGCAATTAAGTGCATGTACAATTATAAATGCCTAAAACATAAGACTAATTTTGCTTTTTTATCTTCCCCAGACACTTCGGAGTAAAAGTATCTCACTCAGTTTGTAACATAACTGTTTTTAAATGTAGTAGTGCATCCTCAGCTACACAGAAAACCTATTTATTTACATTGGCAAGAGATAGGAAGATGAAGCCAACACTGAAAAATTTATTTCAAGTATTTGTCTTAAAGCCTGCCTTTTAGGAAATAAGCAACAACATTTAAATTCAGGTGCATGCCAGACAATTCAAACAAAAAACAGTCCAACCTGTTGTCACAGTCAACAGCATTTCTGGGGAGCCTGAAAAGACCAAACTGAATGCAGATTCCCAAGACTGGGGCAGAACCTCTGCTGCTGAAGAGACATGGAGGTGGGATGGAAAGTTGCTGGGAGACTTGGTTTCTGCTTGAAGAAGTGGGAAGTCTGGGGTAGTGCCACCTACCCCAGCACAGCCACTGTTCCTGCTCCACTGACCCTTCTCAGTAAAAATCAGTCTGTCATTCCAGCACAGGGGCAAAACTGGAAGCTGAGACACTGCTCTTTCACCAGCACAGAGACTAAGCTAATGTCTACTTTGCTTATGGTAACAGCAGGAATACATCAGGCTACATCCTCATCTGGGTAATATTTATAAAATTCTGTAAATCAATATGAAGTCACTGCTTATGAAACAAAACTTTATATACCCTGTCTATAACTACATTTCCCCAACCATTTAAAAAAAAAATAAGAATCAGATAGCAAAAATTTAGATCTTTTCCAGTTAGAAAGCAGTTCCAGTTAGAATAACCTTGTTTAGTTCGAATGTTAAGTTCTTGAACAACTTCATTTGTAATAGATATTCGAAAAAAGAAAATCCATATCATATATGTACATTTAGATGATGTGACTGATCAGCTGTATGCATGACAAGATAATTTATTTTCATTAGTAAATATGCATCATTAATAATTGTATGTTTGTGTGTGTGTGTATTTATCTGTTTGCTTTTGTTCCATTTGCAAGCATGAAGATGTAAACTAAGGAAAAATTCAGCCTTCAGCTTTTGTGAAATCACTGTCCAGGAGGAGTTTGAACAGAGGGAGGTAGCATGCTAGAGAAATTCTAATAAGATCAGAGTTGCTAGCACTGTGAATATCATTGTGTGAATTAATTTAAATATTTATATATCATAAATACAGTTCTGCTAGGTACCAACATTCTTTAAACCTGGTAAAAATATTAATAAAATGATTAATCATAGGAAAGAATGAATTTATTAGTGTATTTCCTGATGAAACAAAGATTTTTAGTTTAGTTTTCACTAAAGAATGTAGCTTTGTCTTTCGAAAAAATTTCTCCCACCCAAAGAAAGGAAGTTATACTCTAAAAAACAGACATGGGATCAAAACTGACTGACAATTTATTATCTCACACCTGCAGGAACTGTTCCCTTTAGGTTGTATAAAAGATGAGCAACAAAAGCAAAGTGATGACATTTAAGGTGCATTTTTTTGCATTGTACAAGAAAATTAAAAATGAGAATATCATTTTGCAAGTACTTAGTAAATGCTTGTAAATAATATTGCTGTACAGTTTTAAATTATATCTGAAAATGAAGCACTCTGTATGAGCCAAAATGAATGATTCATTTAATTATAAAACCAGATCATTCGTCTGGAGCAGGGATTTGTCATTATTTCCAGAGTTTCCTAACAGTTATCATTATTTTCAATACAAAAAGATATATATTTCACTCATGATTTTTCTCTCTGGCTGCAAATCAGGCTCTAGTCAAACTCAGCTCTATGTATAAATGAGTAAATAAATTTTAGACCATTTCAGATTTTGAGCTGCTAGGTTCTCTGCAACTCTTACGTTCCTGGAAAGATAACTCCAACTAACCTTTATGAACAAGAGAGTTCCCTTTCACAGTTCATATTGCTGCTATTGTTTTCTGTTAGCCTTTTCCAGCTGCCGCTCCATGGTGAGTAGCTGGTCTTACACTTGCTGGAAATATTCTGGGAGACTGCCAATACCTTCAAGCACTGTTCGAACAGTTTTTCTGACTGGTTATCACAACTTCCCTGGAATAAGCTCACCCGTGGCTGAGCAGTAGAAATGCTACCCCTTTAAATGGATTGGGCAATGCTGATGGCATTAATCATTATTTTTCCTTTTGTTATATTAAGGAGTGGATGTGGCTGCATTACACGCTTAGTTCTTGCTGGGTCTCTGCTTAATACTTGCAACTGTTACTCTTTATCAGGGTGTGGGTTTGGAGAAGATCTAACTAACAAAGCTAATCTTTAGGATACCGTTAAGATACATAAGCTGTTTTCCAAGATAATCATTTGGGAGGTGGCCCGATCATTTATGCTGGAGGCAATTGGTGACATTCATCAGCTCGGGATGCCAGGGCTGGGCAGGTGGCAGCACTCCTGACACAACAGCTGAGCATTAGCTGACTCGGGATCTATGCAGAATGGCCAGGGTTAAGAGAAAGCACAACTAGATTAAGGCAAAGGCATTTCAACTTCTGCTGGGAACCCTGGCTCCTCAAATCATTTGATCCTGCCATAACCTCTGTCTGTGAAAAAAAAAAAAAAAAANAAAAAAAAAAAAAAAAAAAAACCCTAAGTGACAACAGTTGCAAAACAAAGCTTGAAAACAGAAATCAGAAGACAAGAGGCAGAAATGAGCGATGCCTGAGTCTGCATGCAGCCCAATGCATTGGTGCAAAAGAATGTATTACATTTCACTAAAATGGTAAACCTGGTGCCTGTTGCTTGTCATGAGAACTGGAACTGAATGATTAGCCCCATCCTGCAAGTGAGCCGTGATGGAGTAGCACAGGACCTTCTCCATCCCTGGGGAGAGGCCAAGAACGCAAATAGGAACGGCCCCAGCTTGTCTCTGGGGTGGAAGGATATGGAGTTACTCTGAGGCTTGAGGTAAAGAAGACAGACCCATCAGAGTGTCACTCAGAATGAAGTGGAGGCAACCCGTAGGTCTAAGGATTTGTCGTCTCCAAAGTAGTAAAGGCATCTGATGGTCACTCCGAAGCAAGAGGCAATGCGGTGGAGCACTTCTTTTCTTTGTTCATAGAACATGTTCCTGATATAATATGGCCAAAGACCAGCACAGACTTCAAACAATACAGCTTTCCTGAGGCTACAAACAATTCAGTTAAACGCTATTCATAGCCAACATTACCACATCCCGCTCCTGTTTTAGCATTTGTCACTGAAAATAGTTTTTTCAAGAAGGTTTTTTTTTTTTTTTTTTTTTTAATTAAAGCCATGTGTAGCATAATGTAGAAAACACATATTTCTCAGGCATTTCAATAGCAACTTCGTTGAATCACACAAAACAGAACAGCATACTTTTGTGAACATTGGCACTGATCCTCAGTCTTTGGTTTCATTGCTTGGAGAGAAACTGCCAGACAGCCTAGGTTTCTGCCAATGGTAAGGCAGAAAAAAATTTTCAACAATAGCAGACTCATAAATTGGGACATTAAATATTAGCTACTGTGTATAGTTATGCAGTTAAAGCCAGGCAGGTCAAAGGCCACTCTCAAAAACAAACTGGCCATACATTAACATGGACCACCACACCTCCATGAAGAGGCCAACTGAACATGAGCTCCAGAACACTGAGCTGGGGGCACCAGGCAAGCTGGCTGACATGGGACAGTCAGGTTGAGTATGAGTTGTGACACAAGCCCAGTTTGTCAGCAGATACTGAGCTCTGTTCTTCCAAGCATGAGACCAGGAAAGAGACTGCGTAGCAGAGATGACTGTGAGACCAGCTGGTTTGTGTCAGCTGCCTTCCAAAAACTGTCCAGAGTAGGATCTGAGCCTTGACCTTGAGGATGTTCCTGAGGAATCAAGAAAACTGGTCAGAAAAGAGCTAGTTGCCTGCTTTGCAAAGTCACTAACCCATTCCATAAATTTATAAATACAGCATGAACATGAGAAATAAATATATAAAAAATATGTAATGTTTTAAAGTTTTTCAGTCTGTGTTTTAGACACGTAAGCATTTTAAGTACAAAAAAGTGGTCAGCAACAAACTCAGTGGCAGTGAACTGCCCCAGTGACTACCTTAACTGGGCTTTGACTTTTAACAGTACTATTTTCTCATTAGTGGCTGCCCTTCCCTTTTCTTTATAAGCACTTTGCTGACCTGACTATTGTGCACCTCCTCCAAACAATGTGTTTACATACATGCATATAATAGATAGCATGTAACAGTCTCTGAGCCAAATTCCTCATGTGTGTTTTAAACAGTATTTGGATGAGTTATTTATAAATTATCTTGTACATATTTGAAAGGTTCCAGAGGCTTTCAGGAAAGAGAATGTGTGTGGGTTGGAAATTAACATGCAAGAGATTTATCGGTTTTTTTTTTTTTTTTGCAAAAGGTTTAGGAATAGAAAATCAGGTTTTAAATCTCTTTTAGAAGTCTTAAAGGAAAACTTCATACAAATAAATTTCATTAAAAATGAAACTAGAATTTTTTAAACATAGGTATGAAAACAATGTTTTCACTATGTTGAGGAGCATGATTTTGCAGATCTTCTGCAATATCAAATTTAAAAGATTAGCATGGACAGTGTTTATGAACAATTGCACATGTGAATAGTAGGGTTGAAGGAAGCTGTATATCTAAATACATTTACTCACAAGCTGATGTTAGTGTAACTGAACTTTATCTGATGCTAAATTAATATGAAAATGTTACAAGGTTTGTCTCCAACAGGGGGGAAAAAAAAAAAAAAAGAACCGTGGTGAATCTTATGATTGGCTTTCACATTTTATTTACAGAAAAAAAATATGGCTTATATAAATGAAACTGATGTCTGGGAAAGCTAGAATTTCTAGATTTAAGTGGGTAATAATCAAACATGTGTTAATAAGGTAATCCTTTTTGTATGTATTAAAGAGTAATGTATGCAGAAAAATCTTTATCCATTTAGCTGCAAAGATGTGGCCACTGTATTTCATAGACTCCAGCTGTGAAATAACTGAAAAGCAAAGCTGTAATAAATCCAGCAGATGCCAACTGTTTACACACAATTTTGTAACATTTGGAGGAGCCTGTTAGGTGAGGTTGCTGAAATTCTCCATTTTGCTGCATTAAAATAAAAAAGAGAAACCCACTGTCATTGGTTTAATGTGCTTATATCTTCAGAAAGATTGTCTTAGAAGTTGCTACCTTTTCAGCAGCATTATCATTCCAATCAAAAGCGTTCCTAATGTTGAGAAGATTACTGTAGATTACCCTGTACATTCTTGCTTTTCCAGGTTTTGAATGCTATTTTTAAGGGGCCTACACAGTGTAAGCATTGGTTAACAATGTCTTTTTACCTACCACAGAGGTTAAGCAGGGATAAGACTAATCAAAAAGAAGAGTAAAGAAGGCAAACTGAGACCTTATGTGACAACCTAACTGTGAAGCATCAACTTTTGTCCAGATCTCCAGTACAAGGACTTAAAAGTTCCTACTCATACATAAAGTACTAAGTTGTAAGAAAGTAAATATACAAGCATTTACTACTACTAGATAAGCATGAAGAAGTAGCATTGCTTTTATCTCTCATTACCATCTTTTTTTTTTCCCTGTTTTTTTTTTTTTCCTTGTTGTTTGAGATGGGTGGAGCTGTATGTAAGCAGAGAAAATTATGTTCCAAAACTTCATGTTCTGTTCAGGTTTTGGTTGTCACTATGCACAGTCTAAGATCTGGGGAGGCTTCTACATAAAGAGATGGTTTTTTGATCCTTAGCTTCAGCAACAGGCCCAAGAACAGAAATGATTAAATGAGTAATTCTTGGTTCATCTTTTAACCAGGTGGGAAGCTTGCTATTAGCTTATGTTTCCAGCCTGTACAGCACAAGTGAGTTGTCCAGCTAGAACTGAGCAAAGACTCACCCTTGGCAGGGATTTAGTAAACTTGCATGTCCTTAACATTTTCCAACTGGCTGGCTTACGTGGCATCCCCCACACCGTAGTAGCTCCTGTGAAACCTTGTATGAAGAACTTTCCTTTCTTCAAATATCAGTCAGTGAGCACTGATCACTTCCATACTGGGACCTGGTGCTCAACAGAGAGCACTACAATGTTAGATCCTGCAGATTTTAAGCTTTTTGATCTGGCTTAAGAAGATGTTCACATTAGGCATCCAGGCAGCTAATGCAATTTTTAGGTTTCCTGCTTTATCATAGACATCTTGAAATCCTTATGTTCTGTCCATTTCCTCCAATTTTAGGTACAGGAGATCTCAAATTATGTGAACCATGAAAAAATAAAAGACATACATTTTTCACATCACTTGTATCAAATGTATCAAGTATAAAATGCATTCTCCACATGCCCATTCCCTCTAACAATCAGCAAAGTATTTTTACATTGGAATTCTAGTAGCAAGGAGAAACTCATAATTATAAATGATCTCTAAAGTTCTGATTTTTATCAGTCATGAAGTGGTTATGAATTGGGCAAAATAATTATTCTTAATGCTAACCTGAACCAACTTTCAACTTCTATTGTGACTGGGCCAATATTCTTCCAGAACCTTGTTTACTTTTGATTGCTAGAGTAGAATATAGGTGTCAGTAAATAGTCAGATGAGTATCACTGATGAACTGATAATATCAGACCCCATAGCAGTTGACCTTTTCTAAAAGTGTCATGTAGCCATTAAACAGCCTGAGGAAAGGAACAAAATCACTAGTCTGTTGCAAGGTGCAGCTATGAATGTGGATTCAACATCGTGTATTACCATTTCTGAGTTTCTGGCTTTTAAACACAACCTGAACTACTGCAGACCATTTATGGAAATGTGAACATTCGTTAATCAAAATATAAAATTATTTTCATCTTAATAGTCAACAACATCCAAATTAAAAGTTAATTGATTTAGAAAGGCTGTGCTTAATTATTTGACAAAGTTAGGTAAGATATCGAGTGATAGAAAGACTTTATTAACTGAGAATACATGATGCCAAAGGTGCATGACTAAAATGACGTCAAATGAGTTGATACAGAATGTTCTATCGTAGCTCTCATCTAGTGTTGCAGTGACTGAAGAAATTACCAGAGATTTATCAGATAGTTATTAGTTTTTCAATGCTGCAGTTTATTCCCAGTGTAGCCCAAAAGTTCAGCAAGGAGTCTTTTAATTGTAGCAAGATTTGGAAACATTGAATTTTTTCTCTATATTAATAGCAGTTCAGAATGTTTTTATTGTTTTAAATGTATGAAAATATTTCCCATGTTAAATTCTCTTGCTTAATTTGTGTATATTATTCATAACAGTCAATAAACATTACCCTCATTAGAACACAGTGTTGCAGTAGATACAGTGTAACTCACAGTCTTATCAGTACTTTCTTGCATTTGCTGTTGAATACTTCATAAGATACAGCTTGTAATCGCTGCTCAAGAAATGAATTACAAGGATAAACGAACATTAGTTTTGGTCAGCTGATGTTGGGTTGCAATGAGTTAACTGAGATCATTGTTTCTGGGGCTGTTCATATCCCCAGACTTTTCACAGCCCTGGCAGAGGCTGACTCTGTAATAAGTCTCACATTACACATGGATTAGATTTGTAGAAATCCTGTAACTCAATAGGTACCTGCCTATTCTCTCCTGGCGTCAGGCTGCCTGCACTACTTTGCTCTGTAGACATACCTGGCATTCCACCCGTGCCTCCTCGCTGGCTAAGTGGGCTGGAGCCTGCCTACCAAAACATTGGGGTATTGTTGGGAAGCGGAGACCCCCTTGACAGACGAGCGAAGTGTGAAGGTTAGTCTTGCAATGCCTTATTACCTTCCTATGAAGTATACATGCAGCTCCTTTAAACTTCCTTTACGCGACTGTAGTGTGGGAAATCAGATCTGCAGAAGCGTTTGGGAGTAGCAGGGACTGGAGATGCGCTGTAGACATGGACAAAGCCAGTGAGACCCTGAGCCCTTCCGGCAATCCCCCAGCCGCCACCACCATGTTTGTTTACACTGATGGAGGAAGACAACAAAAACATATTTGGCAGTGCATCAAGAATGTGAAATGGCTTGATATCTGGGAACTATGCCAGATATTATAAGCCATTTTGTTTGAACATACTTTCTTCATTCCACTGCATACTATTTTTTTAAGTAATTAGCGGGTAAATGAATTAAGATTTAAAAATAAATAAATAAATAGAATAAGAATAACATTAAAATACCCATTTACAGCATTTAGCACATTTTAAGTGAAACAGCTATCTCACTAATGAAAACTGAGTCATGATGTTTAAATAATAAAGGGAAATTTCTAAATTTGTCATTAGCAGTTTATGGATTGTATCCTGCAAATCTTAGTCTTGAAATCAATTCAGCTGAAGCTCACAATAAAGCTTACAGAAGCATTATCAGATCAGCCAGCCTACTAAGTTTTCATTGTTTTTTTTTTATGTATTTGGTGGGGGAATATTTTTTAATGTGTAGTGAAATTTGAGATCCATAACTACACTTTCCTCCTCTTTCAGCAGTTCATCGTCTCATCCTGGAAGATAATGAAAAGACTCCTAGCTATTTCATGCAGATGTGTATGTGATTCTAACAACCGCTAACGACTTTTAACATTAAATGTTAATAAACCCGAAAGGTTATATTAACATTAAGAGGTCCTATTTCTGTTTTAATATTGAGGAGGAATTTGTGTAATGGATTACCATCACAAAACATATGATAGCAATAAATACCTGCTTTAGAATTTTGGCAAGTGTTTGTACAGAACAATGCCTTGAAGTTCATGGCTACGACTCCTGAGTTTAGTGAGGTTTTGCTTCAGACTTCAGAAAGGATGGTGGAAAGAGGGCTGGGGACATATCTCTGTTTTCTAATGCACTAGCAAGTGCCTTACACATTCAGAAAGACTGCAGGCACCTCCTTTCCAAAAGCTACAGTATAGGTAAATTTCTGCCATCCAACTAGACCCTCCTGCCTTGCCAAGTGGCAGAGACTTGCAGCAATTCTTCCTGGCTTATGTGCCTGAACAGCCTGCACGGGATGCAATGACTTTGCAGGAAAAGGGCTTGCAAGGAATGTTCACTAACACAGGAATATTTGAGTGTGTTGCTTCTGCAGTTTTTTTGCCACTGCCCTCTCAGTGCGTTTCATTCCCCACAGACTTTGTACAAAGGGAACTCTTTTTTGACTTCATAATATCTAACAAATACAAAATACTTTTAAGCCATGTACTGTGCAGAAGAGCTTTTAACTCATTATAGATGGCTTCAGATTGAGTTTTACCCATGAGATGTTGAAACATGCTTTTAGAAATAATACCTGGATATAGGAATTATTAGGTAATACAAATGAATATTTTTCTCTTAATATAATTATACCTCATATTATCCACTGCTAACCCAGCAAATGAAGCTATGGCATGAAGTCAATGAGCTTCCAATGAGAATAACCTTCAGCTCATTTTGTTTCTCTTTCCTTTTTAATTGCATATACTCTCATAAAAATAGGGAGAGGGTGGATTTTTTTTTTCTGTTTCAGTTATATCCAGAATATTTCAGTTTACACACTCCTTTTACTACAGCGTTTATAAAGCTTTCTTCTACTATTATATATATCAATAAAACAAAGTTGTCAGTGACCAATGCAATTAACAAAGCCTGATTTCTCATAGATTTGTGTCCTTTGTCCCATAAATCCCTTCACTCCTATCCTCAAACTACAGTAACTCCATTCCCCTCGCTAGTCCCGAGGATAGCTTCACTCACAAGTAACAGCTCATGCTACAGCTAGTCTTGAGCTTTGTGCAGGCTGACTAGCTGGCCAGGACTCTTGGGCCAATTGGCCAACAGCCTGCTGCCAGGAAGAGTGCATAATATTTGTCACTCAGTAGGAGCCCTGAGTTGGATCTCTCCTCTATTTACATTGATTTTCAGGAAATTTATGGAAACAAAATTTTCCTTAAGTTTTCCACTACTTTTCTGCCTTTTGAATTTGTTTGAATATAGCCAATAACAAAAACAGTATTAGGATAGAGCAACGAGCAGGTAGATCACACAACTGCATAAACATATCTCTGAGGAGGATCAGACTAAAAACTACGTATGGAATAGAAAAGGTCATGCAGTGGTCTCCATCTGAATGGTTAACATGACGGTGTCCAGAATTGCACTGGTTTCAAGGAGTTTTCCTTTCTCATTAGCTCAGTGGCACAATTTTCATGCCAGTTTCCTGCCAAGCAAATTGCAGAGGGCTTGCATGACTGTAAGGGCTTGAGGCTGCGTCTCTGGTGACAAGCTTGCTACAGTTCCAGTCACGGCTTTGTATCTTCTTTAAAAAAAATAAACATGCTGCCAATTGCAACAAATGAGAACTGTCTCTTTGACATAAAACCACTGCCTATTAAAATGAGCCAAAAATATGACAGTTTTGCAGAAGACTTTTTTTATCAGCTGAACACTTCTCAGCACATCACTCGGGTCAAATTCAAATGTAAAATCATGATACCTGAAGGAAACCAACTGTCAAGATTCTTGTATAATACCCACTGAGTCTTCTTCTAAGCAAGACTAGTACTTATGTAGTTTTCTTGAGAGTAAAATGTAAAAAAATTTCTGAATTTCCACAATGGCAGATGAATACAGGATGAAAAGTCCCTTTTTCCATTTCAATACTTCAGCTGAAATGGCTTTGTTACAGTTTATTAGTTCCTTTAAATATAAAAAGTCTAGGAACAGATTTTTGAATGAAATATTTTTTCAAGGTTGAATGCTAGCCCTAGCCCAACTCAAATAAGAGAAATTACTTCCCAGTGGTGTGCCAAATTACTTGTTAACTATTTCAGCAACAAGGTGTGGTGATTCTTTATACGAGGCTTGTTGTAGTCTTGATAGATACTTTCATGTCTCTAATTTCTGAAATCTGCATTATCAGAAGCATTTTTGTTTACTGAATTCAATTCAAAAGTCAATAACTCATCTAAATAAGTACATCTGAGTATGTTTTCCAGGCCCATAGTTTCTATTTCCAGATGTCTAATCTTCATTAAATGTTTAAAAGTAATTAAAAAGAAATATATAGATGTGATTAATAATAGTCCAGATAACACTGTAAGGAGATTATTATGGGAACCAAGCAGGTAAATTGAAGGGACTCCGGATTCTCTGTTTTCCCAAAAATTCTACAAAGCAAACTCCAGCTATGGATGTTCTAAATTCTGCACAATTAAAGGGTTCTTGTGCAGAGATTGAACTTAAATGCATTGAGCCAGTACCAATGATATTGAAGAGTCTTGCTTAACAATCTTAGAGGTGTCTAAATGTTATAGATACCTATTTTTACTGTCTTTCGCATGATTACCTGGTTTTGCACTCTTGCATTACTGAGAATCTTTATGAGCAGCTCAGAACCGCAGATGTGCTAGAGGTGTGCCTAATCTAATTGGGACTGAAACTACAGAGCATTAGATACAGATCAGAGACCTCCACCTGAGCCCCATTTTGCATCCCCTTCCCATTTTTATAGCCCAAATCTATGTTATGGCATTTCCAGTTTGACATCCCCTGGGGAAATCCAGGGCCACATTGTGGCAGCCGGGATTGTCTCACCTCTCCCAGGCAGGAAGAATTAGAGCACATTACAGCTGATCACCACTCCTCCATCATAAGCTGCTGCCACTCAGCCAATAATGGTATCAGGGAACTGAAGGAAGGATCAAAGAGAAAAATTCCTTTTTTTTTTCCCTCTTGCTCCCTGTTTCCTGGGTTCCAGAATCTTTCAGTGAAGACCGCGTGACATAAAATAGGATTTATACAAGTTATTCCTTAGATCATGTTCCAATATGGTTTTAGTCTCCTTTCTCTCATGGCACATACAACAGATATTGTCAGATTTAAGGTTCAGACAAAAACCAAGTGGTGGCTAGCACTTTTTTCTTTTTTTCTTTCTTTTTTTCTTTCTTTTTTTCTTTCTTTCTTTCTTTCTTTCTTTCTTTCTTTCTTTCTTTCTTTCTTTCTTTCTTTCTTTCTTTCTTTCTTTCTTTCTTTCTTTCTTTTTCTTTCTTTCTTTCTTTTTCTTTCTTTCTATTTCTTTCTTTCTTTCTTTCTTTCTTTCTTTCTTTCTTTCTTTCTTTCTTTCTTTCTTTCTTTCTTTCTTTCTTTCTTTCTTTCTTTCTTTCTTTCTTTCTTTCTTTCTTTCTTTTTCTTTTTCTTTTAACCATGGTTTACATGACAGGAGAAAAAACATTATTTCCACCCTCTCATTGTTGTAAGGCTGAACAGCACAATCTTTGAACAAGCTTTGAACAAAAAGAAACCCTTTTTGAACTGAAATACAGGAAAACCTGGGAAGAAATTGTCAGTGAATCAAGGAAAGAACAATACTGTTTGAGGGTTAACAAAAATTTGCAGAGAGAGCCTTTCAGAGAACAGAGAGAAACAGACACCTCCTTGAAAGATCTGCAACACTGCCACAGTTGGGGTCTTTCTTGCAAACATTGTCTCACTGAAACTGTGTAGGCAGCTGTCCTTTCATGTGCCACCATATGTCTTTGACCCTGTCATAGCTCAGATCATGGTTAATCAGCCTAAATCTGCATGTTAAATTCAAAAGCAAAACACAACAGCAGTGAGTCAGGAGCAAACACCCTACCACATTCCCTATTTCATGTAGCTTTTGTCGGAGGAGAGAAAGTTTACTCACAATCTCTAAATACCTGAGTTCGTTTATTAAGATGGAAGGACTAGTAGCCAGCAGAGAGATGGGTGCTTTGAACCACCTTCTGCACTGAAGGTGTCTTTATTTTTAATGGTGAAGCACTGGACTAGACCTAAAGCCACGAGTGTGGGGCATCTGGACAGCCTTCAAACCTGTAATGGTTTTTTCCCCTTGCCTTCACTCCACTCGTCCTGCATGAGAACTAATATATGTGAGATGTTAATGACCAGACAGTAGGACTGTTACAAAATGATGGCCAAATCAACTTGATGGTATAAGTATCTATCATTGATATCTAGCTGCATTCTCCCATATAGATAGTTCTGCAACTAATAATTCTAAGTTTTGATTTTTATTGCTCTACAGAGAAGTGTTACCTCTTGAGATATCTTAGGGAATCTGTACACCAGTCTTTTCTTGGCTATCAAGTCAGCACTTTGCATTTCTATTTTCTGAAATGGACATGGCATAACACTCTATTACTGATGAATATTTTATTCATAAAATGGAGCTAAAAATGTATTTGTGCCACTCTAGGGCCAGAGAAGTACCTCCGTTTATGATTTTATTGTATTGCTGTAACATCTGGAGGACCCAAGCAAGATTAAAACTTCACTGTTTAGGCATAGTACACTGAGGTTGTCAAAGTTAGTTTCTTCCCTGTAAGCATTAAAAAGGTATGCAGGGAAACAGAACTACATAAAGGATCTTTGTGGCTTTCATGGAAAAAACTTCAAATACAAATTGTATAAATAGATAAACAGACACAGTTTCACAACTCAGATTTTCAGCAATGATTTAGAAAAGAGTGGGGAATAACAGGAGCAAACCAGAAAAAAAGGGGGAAAATAAAAGGGATCATGTTTTATCTTGTTCAATACTTTATTAGTTTATTACATTATAAACTATTTGTCCTATGCATACTTCATATAATCTCTTACTTAATGTTTTGTGACAGCTATAATATAACAAAATTAGACATGCTCTTGCAGTACTCCTGACAGCTACCTGGTTGCCATGCATTAACACCATTGGCTTCTTGCCCAATACAAATAAACTTGAAAGGCTAGAGAGCACATTCAGTGAAATCAAGTAGCATAAAACTAAAAGGTGTAGCTCAGCACTGTGGAATAAAATATCATTGCAAGAGAAACCTTTGGCGATATCACTGACCAAAACAAATTAAAAACAAATACACCAAAAGTTTGGAACAACGGTATATAAATTCTACCACACAGAGAAGATGCTCATGAAGAATATCACATCAGAGTACAGATAGAACTTACGAAAATATTGTTTTTTTATTACATAATTATTTACATAAATTTTAATATTTACATAAATTTATTACATAAAATTACATAATTACATATGTGCACATCATAGTTGCAAAATCCCTTCACATATCAAAATTTGATTAAGATATATCATAATGTATATTGCAAGTGTTCCAAAAACTCAAAGGGCTACATATAACTACCTTGTAATGCTTTTTTATGCTTATTGACATGTGCGTGCATATAAGCACATACATATTCTGAGCTATGACAGAGCCAAATATTGTACAGCAAATGATATTTGACTGCTGCATAAATATATGTGAAAATTTTATCTCCTAACTTGCTATCACAATCCCTAACTACCTCTTCAGTTATATATGGAATAAAATTTGTTAACCTACATATACTTAAGTAATGGCAATTGTTATAAATAATTTGTCTCTATTTACATTTGGAACTATTCGAGCTGTTTTGAGTGTTTCTATTTTGCTGTTTTGTCCATGCCCAAATAGTCTTTCAGGCTTTTTCCTATCAATGAAAATATGAAAGGTACCTGAAAATCACATAGAAATCATAACACTTTAATAATAACATAATCTTACAGGGAGCACATCAGAGGGCTATATTAGCCGTGATACAAAACAAAACAAAACAATATAAAACAAAACAAAACAAAACACTTGTAGGTGGACCTGACTTTAGCAGCCACTGGATTAGCAGGAAAAAATTACTGCTTAGATCTAAAGGATCTCATTAGTGGTTTCATGGTAGAAACAGAGACAGGCTTTTCTCAGATTCAGAGAAGTCCACTGCAGCAGGGGCTCCCCCATGCCTCAGATGAGATGAACAAAGACCTTGATGCTGTCCTTACCCAAGCCACACAGATGTTGACAACATTACAGTATGTTGTCTACCACCTTCTCTCCACCAGTATGAGAAGAAGTATGGGCAGTTTGCAAGTCTTATCATGTCCTGTATTTGAGTGGAGGATGGATCTCCCAGCACTCTAGGTGTATGGGCCGAGTTGCAAAGGTATTTCTAGAGCTATGCTTTTGGTCAGAGGTTGATGTCCTTGCTAAGATCTGAGTGCAGTACTTTCTTAACTGTGTCCTCACCACTGGGAATAAGACAAAGTATTGAAAAGATTTGCTGATTAAAATTTATGACTGATTTGATTATTGTTTAGCAGTGGTGATATGGGTGTATATATATAAAAAGTTATTAGAAGCTGGAAGACTTTTTGTTGCTTAGAAAGAAAATTTAAAAAAAAATAGAAAGAAATTAAAAATTTTCCAAAATTCAGCTACATGTGAATAGAATAGAATAGAATAGAATAGAATAGAATAGAATAGAATAGAGTAGAGTAGAGTAGAGTAGAGTAGAGTAGAGTAGTTCACTTGGAACGGACCTTCAAAGATCATTGTGTCCAACAGCCTGACCACTTCAGGGCTAACCAAAAGTTCAAGCATGTTACTGAGGGCATGATCCAAATGCCTCTTGAATGCTGACAGGCATGGGACATCAACCACCTCACTAGGAAGCCTGTTCCACTGTTTGACCATCCTCACGGTAAAGAAATTGTTCCTGATGTCCAGTCTGAACCTGTACTGGTGCAGCTTTGTGCCATTCCCACACACCCTGTCCTCGGATCCCAGGGAGCAGAGACCGGCACCTCCCTCTCCACTTCCCCTCCTCAGGAAGTTGCAGAGAGCAATGAGGTTGCCTCTCAGCCTCCTCTTCTCCAGACTAGACAACCCAAGTGTCCTCAGCCTCTCCTCCCAGGACCTGCCTTCCAGCCCTTTTGTCAGCTTTGTTGCCCTCCTCTGGATGCTTTCAAGTAACTTAACATCCTTTTTATATTGTGGAGCACCTTTATATTGTGGGAACCTTCCCTTTTTTCATTTTTGTTCCCAATTAATTAGTGTGTATGAAGGATGCATTTTCTGATAGAGTTGTCATGTTCAGCTCTTGTATCTTTCCTGAAACAATGGAAGGTCTGGCACTAATGGAAAAGCTATGGATCCTGACCTCATGCAACCTCTCTTGAACTTGTTTACTGACTCTGCGGAAAGGGCACAAGGTGCCAATATTGCTAATAGTTCTGAAATTGTTGTTTATAACTTCAACTCATTACGTCTCTCATTTCTATGTCTCTGTGGAAGTTTGAATTACCTCCAGAAGGCTTTTACAGCACTGCCACCAAAAACAAGCAAATAAACAAACAAAAACAAAAACAAAACAAACAAACAAACACGTGGCACTGGCACTGGGACAAATTGCCTACTCCTTCAAAATGTTTCTTGTTTGTTCTGATGATGTGGTGATGAAGGGGACTAATATGAGCTTGAGACAAAACCCTAGAAGAAAAGAGGATCTCATAAACTGTATCATTTTCACATCAGGTGCAAAATATATTTATACATTCTGCCTTCTCTAGTATAAACTTATAGCATTAGCTATTGAAATGATAAAATTATGAAATGTGCTACCTTACACCTTCTCAAAACAAAGCAATCTTCTGTGTATTTCACTCCCTCGGGTGTTCACATGAGTGAACAAACCAAATGTGGCAGATGTTATTCACATTCCTAATTGCACAACTGGAAGCTGATCTCATCCTATAGCAATGCATAGAGAGGACATAAGAAGAAGCTGAAGAAAAAAGAAGTGCTTATCAAATAATACTGCACCAGTTGGGAATTTTTTGATCCCCAAAGCAAGTTGCAGTGGCATCTGGAAAGAAATCTCTCTGCTAAAGTCTTTTAGTCTACATCATTCTCTGTTCTTTCCTTTCCTAATGCTTAAAAAGTGCGGACACTCCATTTAGGTAGGAATTATTACTATCCACTGTTTGAAAATGCCTTGCTACTTGAATAAGAGCTTCATATATGGTTTGCATTTTATATCAATATCATGCCTTAATGTATCATGTTAAAATGAGATTCTGCTTTCTCAGCTTCTTAAGTGCTTTACTTCTTTTATTCTCATAGTTTATATAGTATGTTTTACCTTACATCGGCATATCTGTGTGAGTTCTTTGGTTTATTATAGAGCAGGTTGGACTATATGTTCTAATGGTTCATTTTGGCTTTAGAATAGATGTGTTTTATAGAGGCATGAATAAAAACTTTGCATTTGATTGAATAAATCTCAGAAAGGTTCCAAATCAGGAAAGAACGTAAGAGCTCCAATCCCATTTAATTCATGACAACTTGAGCACTTTTCTAACAGGAACGCAGCAAATTCCAGTAAGTGCCTAACTCTAAGCATGATATTAACTTCTTGGAACAATCTACTGGCTACCTAAATATTTTAAAAAGGTGTAGCCATGTTTTCAGAGAGGAAACAAAAGTAATACATGGAATTGTTACTCACAGGAAAACAAACAAACAAACAAACAAACAAAACAAATGCAGGAAGTCAGCAAAAATTGTGAGAAGTTGGTGTTCGTAGGAAATAATAATACCAGGACAGAATTACAGAAAATGGACTTTCATTCCATGGAAATGTTCTTCCATGCATAATGCCATTAGTTCTGGGTTTATATCCCACTGATCCCCAGCAAGCTGAGAGATTTTGAATCAGCCGAGGTGTCTCAGGACAGTCTGTTAAGCATCCTGCATCCTCTGTCATTACAATTACATGAATAAATCACTGCTAGGATGTACAACGTGTTCACTATTCTGCCATGTCACCTGTGTGCATGGCCTTTTACTGCAGTAGACTGAAGTTATGAGGAATAGCCTCTCAGTCCATTAAAAACAGGCTAACCTACCACGCATTTTCTATGGGGAAAATGCGTGCACATGAATAGTTATCATAAAATAATTGATGTGCTGCAAGTTAAAAACACTTGGTTTTGTACACATTCCTGCCATTTCAGTCAGACACAAAGTGTTCTCTTCTCTCTACAGTAAATAGACACTGAGTCCATCTTTGCTTTTATTTTCTCTAAAGTACTATTTGTACTGTGGCAGCACCTAGGAACTTTTGTCATGGTTCACAACTTCATTATGACTGTAATCTCATTGAGACAGAAACTGTGCAAACATGCAAAAAAAAACATTCTTTTTGTGTATTTCCATCTGCCAGTCTGCCCTGTGAGTGACACAAATGCTAAATCCCGCCCCAACACCCATATAAAGTCCTTCAACAGTGTCTCATGAGTTTTTTTCAAACTACTCACTTGAAGAGCTTGACATGTGAGATAAAACTCAGGGGTGTTTTTATAGTATTCTCCAGCTGACTTACTTTACAGTGAATGTGCAAGTAAAGCATACATATATATATATGTTCATATACATATAAGCATACATAATGTATATACCTATATACTTACATATATAGACCTTAAAGGATCAGTTTGGTTAGGCTTGTAGTCCCACTTGACATGCTTAGCATATATCTCCTGGTCTGCAGGTGCAGCTCCATACATCCCTGTCCTTTGTCGCGTATACCAGCTTTCCGCAGACATCCCAGATGCCCTAAATAATCTAATGTCCCTGGCTCCTGTGTTTCTGCTGCTGATTCCCACCCTGTATGCAATCACACGGGGGATGTATGTGCTCTATCCCTTCCATCTATTGACTTTCTGGTTTCCTGCCCTACGCAGCTGGCCACCAATTAGCCCTTGTCACATGTGACTGCACAGCTCAGGCTGAAGATCCCAATCTCACAGTTCTGTCTGGACCACGAATCACACCAGCTACTATCTAATGTGAGCACAACAAAATGTACAACTGTGAGATAAGGATCAAAATGATATGCTTAATAGAAACCATTTTGAAAATGGTGGAGGGGTAGCCATGAGAACAAAAGCTGTCCAATTTTTCATTAAACAACATCCATTACACATGAAGGTGAAAACCACAGGCAGAGTGGAAGAACCAGCAGAGATGGAGTTTAAAGAAGAAGTCTGACCTGGTCATGTACCAGGTGCCTGTGTGGGCTAGATAAAACATATATTAGGCTATATGCCAAGGAGATGTAGGAACAGGCTTGTCCAACGGTAAAACTGGTAGTGAGGAGTGTCAACTGAAATCTGCAGAAAGAGACACTGTGATTTTGTCTTGCAGACAGAATTTTTCCAGTATAAAATATTCTCAGGATATCAACCACTCAGGAGTAAGGGGAATTTAGGCACTAATTGAAAGGTGCTGATCTGGAATGTACATTTTACATCCTATTTAAATATGTGTGATTTATGCATTATCTATCTTACATCTGTGTAAATACATATATAACATATGTATACACATATATACATTCTATAAGACAATAAGTATCCTGAAAATATTTTTACTTATGGTGTATAAGCATTGTTATCCAAGAACAGCCCTGTGTTTCACCTACTTCTGACTTGTAGCACTGCTAAAGGAAAGAGTATGAGACACACAGCAAGGAACCCTTCTCCTTGTAGCATTCCCACCAGCATTATTCCTACCTTTGGCATTATTGTTAGAGAGGATATTACACACAATAACACAGCTTGAACCATGCCATTTTTCAGTCTCCTACTTTTCTTCCTTCCCCACTCCTATTATGAATAATTCAGGATTGATTTTGAGCAGGTAAAATAATTTAAACAAGCAATTTTCAGTTTTCTTTTTTTTCTTTTGTTTCAAAATCTATGCTTATTATTGTGAATAAAAGAAGAAGAAGAAGAAGAAGTAGAAGAAGAAGAAGAAAAAAAAAAAGAAAAAGACACCAAAACCAAACCAGAAATTTTAAGCAATATTCATAAAATCAAAGAAAATTTAGGGATCCTGAGAGGTCATTTAGCCATTCTCCTGCTCCAGCCTCCAATATCTAACCTGAATCTTCTCTGCAATGCCTAAATCTGATGTATGTTTTCTCATGTTCTATTCTTCCTATAGCTATGTCATATTGGTAGACTCATGTAATTGCTTGCAGTACAGATATGTCTCAGGCAGCTAGATTATAAATGCTAGTGACTATTTTAAATGAAAAAGTGCCCTGATGCTTGACTTCCTCAAACTGTCCCTTATTGTTGTGCTGTCTAGAGCACTGAGAGTGACAAAAACAGGAAATAAATCAGTTTTGTTAGCAAACCTTTCCATCCTAATCAAGCACTTCTTACTGAGCATCCATCTTTCACATCACTCCTGGTCAGTAGATGTTTTAAAAGTTATATATCGGGAGAAATCCAGGCTGCACTGTGAGATCCCAGGACAAAACCACTCTGCAGTGACTGTTTCTGTAGCTGCTTCCTCTGCTTGGCAGAAGGTTCAGTTGTGGGGTGACAAGGGAGATTTCCCAGTTTGGAAAAGTGTTTTTCCATCCTCTTCTGTTTCCTAAGAGTGAAAGGCTAAAACAGTCTTGGCGAGGTTCTGGTCACTTAAAATGGCCTTCATTCCTCTTAGAAATGTCCTGCATTTCTAAGAGATAATTTAAATCTAAAATTCTGGTTATAGCATGTCCTTGGGCTGCATGCCTAGAAAGAGCTTGTGAAAAGACCAGCTTACAAAGAATAAAAATGCAGAATAAAAATATTAGCAAAGACATTGTAGCCCTGTACTGATGTCAAATATTTATAGAGAGGGCAAAGGGAGGAGTGGATTAATTTTCCCCCTGTTCAGAAAGCAATAAGCAATTTGATTACTGGGGCTTCTGTTCTCCTTGACTGTACCAATAACAGCAGATTCCTGGGAAGGCAAACCTCAAGCTATACAGAAAAAGGCCTGTGGTCAGATATGACATATAATGTGATATTATACAGGGCTAGATCATCTGAGATGACCATCTGGAATATGTCTACAATGTTTTCACAAAAATGCCTGTTGTATGGAGTAGAGATGACCAAATTGTATTCAAACAATTTACCTGAGGCATGAATCTCACTACAGAAGAAAAAAATAAAAAATAAAAAGACTTTACAATAGACTAATTTATCCTTCTGAGAAAAAGTGCTTGTGTTGTAGATCCTTGGAATAACAGAGAAGGAAACAGAAGCAGGTCAGGGAACAGGAGGAGAGATGTTTCTTACCCACTTTTCCTATATCCATTTGCAATACCAGCTGAGTTACTAGCAGAAATGACTGGCCTTATGGTACTGATACAGGTTTTTGTGATATATCTGGAACAGATGTAACTGGAAGTATCTCTGCCTGTTGTGTCAGAAGTCTAAGAATTGCTCTGCAAAGTGTCACTTTACCTTTAATCCAGCCAGGGCTCCATCAGCACAAACAAGAACTGGGGAACCAGGACTGCAAATGGCAATATTAGAGCATAACTGCCACAAAGTCTAGACATAGCTCAGCCAAAATTTATAGATACAGTGATCAGAGCTATGCAGATAGTGGCTTTCTGGATTAACTGAACGTAATTTCCATTCAGGTAGGACTAAATCAAGTGTTTTTATTCCATTTCTCTTTTCATTAGTTAAATCCCTAAAAATCTGGAACTTTAAAATGTTTGTGCATTTAACATTAATTTAGCACAAAATGAAAAAAATTATTTACTTTCTTTCCTTCTGTTTTTCAGATCAGAACTAAAACCAGCAATGTTTCATGTTGAAAATCTTGAAACAAAATGCTTTCAACTTTTAGGGACTATTTCTCTTCTCTTTTCCTGCCCATCTGTGTTTTTGAACAGAACTCTCCTTCAATTTTTTGAAAAGTCCGCTGAATAAATACTCATTCACACTTACTTGTGGTGGTGACCAAGAAATATCATCCTGCAAACATGAACTAGCATATGCAGTACTAGACAAATAAACTGCACTCACTGCCCTGTTCACTGCTGGAAGCAGATAGTCCTCGTGTGAGATGCAGTGATCCTGCTCCTCCAGGAAGAAGAGAATTAATCTCTGAAGGCACTGAAGGCTGCCTGGAGACTGTGCTAGCGCTTCCCACCTTGTGGGACGAACCTGATCCACCTTGGAGAGCTGGATAGGGTGGGTATTTAAATCAGCTTGTGCACTGTGACTTCCAGTCACACAGAGCTGATGTCTCAAGTTCTGAGTACAACAGTAACCTGGAGTATAAGTTTGGTTTAGTAAATGCCACTTAATTACATGACTTCAGCAATGGGCCCGAGTTTGAGAAGATACGCCTGCTAGAGACAGGCTTAACAGGAAAAACACAGCATTTATAATGCACCATGAGTGTTTGTATATACGCAATGTAATGATGCTCCAATTTATATTCCAAAATAATTTCTTTTGCTTGCTCCATCAATTATTCTAATAATCTAAAGTAAATGGTTAAGAATTAAAGGAAGACATTTATAGTCTCCTGTTTACAGTGGACCCTGTAAATTCAGTGTTATCTCCATATTTTTCTAAAATGTTTATGTGCAAATGATTTTCACTCCAGTATCTTCATTATGCATGAATAAAAATATATGCTTAGCTATCAAAAGATAATTAGGTGAGACATGTATGTTTTGTCATAATTAATATTCTGTCAATAGGCTAGATAAGAAAGCTCCAAGGGTTAATGCTTTCCTGCTCTGTATCTAACATTGCCAGTGAATTTCTCTAGCTCACTCCATTAATCCAGTCAGCACAATGGATCAGGTTAGAGATGTGTCTCAATAAATCACTCTCAAGTGCTGGGGGTAGGAGTACCTAATTAATCAGCACTGTCATTATGTTTGACTTGTAGCTGCCTTACTGTGTATGGGATGAGGATTCAGTGTATTTAACCCACACGCACTCTTAAACAGATCTCCAGTGGTGATGTAAATTTTAACCCTTGTATGGAAAAAAACAGCCCATGTTTCTATAGATGGAAGATGAAATGCTTCTTACCAATAAACTAATCCACAGGTAATTTATTCTTTCTTCTCTCCCCTGGGGCCATGTTAACATCCTGTGACATTTTATCTCCCCTGACACCAAACTTCTGAAATTAACTTCTCCACTAGAGTTCCTCTCAGCCCCCAGCTGTACCTGTGAGCTTTCCTCCCACTTCCCTGTCCACCCACTCAGCCCCCTTACTGTCTGCCCCTTTGTTCTCAGGCCATTGATCCCCATCAGAAGACTTTCAGCTCTCACTTCTCTCACTCCGGCCGGACTCCCATCCCCTTAGTCTGACAAGGCTTGCTGCACAAGTTGCACCACTAGCTGCCAGCATCTTTCTCTCCACTCTCCTTTGTTAACATATTCCTCTGTATTCCATAAAACCATCTAGAAGCTAAACACATCTTTCCTGCTCTCTTCTTCAGCTCCAGGCAGCACCTTGCTATCATAAGGCAGCTTTTTGACTCCATTTCAACTTCTGAGCTGTAGTTTGGTGTTAGCTTCCTGACTGAAAAAGATGGTATATTCCCTATTGAAATAATTGTTCTGACTCCTTTATTTGTGAATATTTTGGATTTTACCTCTGATTTGGTTCAGAATTCAATGAATTTGCTCCAACTAATTTTGCATTACTTTAAGTCCAAGTAGCAGCTCTCTACCTGGCAAGGTGATCTCTAGAGATATCAGCTCAGCCTGCCTGGAATAAACTTTAGGGGTGATGTGCTGAGTTCATGGTGAATTTGTGCCCATGTGCTTTCTGCTC
Organism: Chauna torquata; assembly: GCA_013399475.1. Taxonomy (NCBI): domain Eukaryota; kingdom Metazoa; phylum Chordata; class Aves; order Anseriformes; family Anhimidae; genus Chauna; species Chauna torquata. The sequence continues at coordinate 43,185 of VXAL01006950.1, forward strand.
TCCACTGACATTCAAGCCACAGCAAGAAGAGTACAGAGGTGTCAGAGAGTGTGAGGCAGACAGGAGAGCAAATGCTGCTTCTGCTGGTAGCAGGGCTGGCCCCTGTCAGCCTGGAGGGGAAAGGCCCTGTGAACACAATTAGTCTGCAGTGAAGAAGAAACTAAGAGTATGATCCTGCAAGTGTATGTTGTACACTAAGGCATAAAGAGATGTAATAAGAAAACACATACTTGTATCAGCATGTCCAGACTCATATAAATGTGCCTTGAGCCAGTCATGAGCAGGTACATGACTTTACCACTGCTTGCAACAGAGACAGTATCTTGACTACTTTAACTCTGTCTTGTGAACTTCCCAGCTAGCTGCACGTGTTCAGGCCAGCCTGAATCTTTGTTCTTTTCTATGGCATAAAGCAAAACAATACCCACTTTGAAGACACCTACACTAACAATAATATTTTTGGAGGATTTTATTTGGCATATACAGCTACCCTACCACCTACTTCTGATGTGGTGTTGAACTGTATTAACCATGGAATCGTGGAATCATAGAATGGTTGGAAGGTACTTTAAAGATCTCCTAGTTCCAACCCCCTTCAAGGGTGGGGACACCTTCCACTAGTTTAGGTTGCCCAAAGCCTCATCCAACCTGACCTTGAACACTTCCAGGGAAGGGACATCCACAGCTTCTCTGGGCAACCTGTTCCAGTGCCTCACCACCCTCACCATGAAGAATTTCTTCCTTTTATCTAAACTAAATCTACATTCTTTTAGTTTAAAGCCATTACCCTTTGTCCTGTCACTACATGCTCTGACGAAAAGTTCCTCTCCAGCTTTATGTAGGCCCCCGTTAGGTACTGGAAGGCCACTATAAGGTCTCCCTGGAGCCTTCTCTTCTCCAGGTTGAACAACCCCAACTCTCTCAGCCTGTCTTCATAGGAGAGGTGCTCCAGCCCTCTAACCATCTTTGTTGCCCTCCTTTGGATGCACTTCCTTCTTATGCTGGGGTCCCCAGAGCTGAACACAGTACTCCAGGTGGGGTCTCACAAGAGTGAAGTAGAGAGGGAGAATCACCTCCCTCACGCTGCTGGCCACACTTCTTTTGATGCAGACCAGGATGCAGTTGGCTTTCTGGGCTGCAGTCACACATGGCTGGCTCATGTCGAGCTTCTCATCAACTGTCATGGTTTTGGCTGGGACAGAGTTAATTTTCTTCGTAGAGGCTCGTATAACGCTGTGTTCTGGATTTTTGATGAAAATAGTGGCGATGTTTTTGGTTGTTGCAGAGTAGTATTTACATAGAGCCAAGGACTTTTTTGCTGCTTGTGCTGCCCTGCCAGCGAGGAGGCTGGGGGTGCACAGGGAGCTGGGAGGAG
>VXAL01006950.1:56023-70500 GCA_013399475.1 Chauna torquata
ATAAAATAAAATAAGCTGGAGAAATTGAGTTATGCTGACAACTCCTAAACTGACAAGTCTAGTCACTGAAAATAAAAAATAGTTTTCTCCATAATAAACTGGGGGCATATCCCCCAGTCTAGAAAGAATAACCAAGATAAAACACTCCTGCATTGAACCATGTGGAGTTATCAGCAGCTCCTCCCTATCTCCCACATTACATGGTCATTGAAAAAACTACCTTTCATGCCTGTCTTTTAAAATATGAAAAGACTCGTATAAGTAAAGGCCAGAATCACTCCAAATTCCCTTGTTATGAGCTGGAGGGGTGCCAGCCCCTTTCTGCTGCTCTCCAGGCTCTGCTGGCTGAACACCAGGAGATTGTCCTTCTGCAACTCTTTCTCTTCATCCTGTATCCCCTCAGCAAGTGAACCAGTACCAGCATAACTGCACCAACTTCACTACCATTGCTGGAACTAGCACCACCCTGCCACCAAAACCTACATATTCCTCAACAACTGAACCGTAGACCCCCACAGTGTTATGCAGAAGGACCCAAGGAGTCTGCTAGCCACAGTTCACCCAGCATTACTAGTGTGACCTGGACACAGTGTGGATTTGATTCCTACTCTTGCACTCTCTGCTATACTCCCCTTCTTCCACTTCAAAGGGAGAAGAGTATCTGCATCCTTTATGTCCTCCTTCCCTATCACAATTCACTTCTTTCCTTCCTCCTAGAAGTGCAGTCTATTTAGGCAACTTCAAACTACCTCAGAAACACCACTGTTTGCTTCTGCTCTGTTTCCTCTCTCTCATTCCCACCCTGCCACAAAGCAACAGAAGCTCCAACTACCAGATGACCCTTACCTCGCTAGAGTAGTGTGAGAAATATTTTTGGGCCACCCAGTATGTATTCCAGGCTAATTCCATTGCCATAGAGGATGGATGGATGTTGCAAAGTCCTCTGTGGAGGAGAGGACATGGGCATGTTCATTGTTTAGTTCATGAGGTCTCCTTACTCATGCTGCTCCTGCAGCAAGAAGGAAATGTAACTCTGTACACTGAGTAACTCACTTGCTGGACTACTGGAGGAGCTCATAAATTCTTGTTGAGTTTCAGGGTGCACTTGTCCCTGTCCATCTGAGGCATCCCCAGGTCAGGGACCTTCTCATTGATCTCCTTATTGTCATCCATGGCATCAGCTGAAGGAAGTTGATGAGGGAGATCCAGGTAATAGTGGAGTCTATTTCTATATTCATGTTGTATGAAGTCTTCAGACTGCACAGTGTATTCACAGTCTGCTTGCATGTATAAAGGGTTGGTGGGTGCTCTCAGGTTTGCTGTATTCAGTGTCCTCCCATAGTTACCTGTACTTATGTGTAACCCTTTCACCCTTCCCCCTTCCATTTTTTTCTTTAATCCTGATCATATATGAACTCAGAGAAGGCTTATAGATACTGCATATGATGATTCTTTCCCTAGCAGAAAAACAAGTAAGCAACAGCCAACAAGGTCAATAATAGGCTCCAACAGGAAAATATTACCAAGCATATATAGTGGTATTTACCTAGAATGCCTTTCCAAAGACTTGTCTCAAGGGCCTCCTGAGCCACTGATAGTGTCTCCGTATTTAATATCCATCAAAAGATTTCTTCTTTTTTATGAATTTGCGTGATATCTTTATGCCTGACTCAACTTTTAACATCTGTCCTAGAATCATAGAATCATAGAATGGTTTGGCTTGTAAGGGAACTAACTTTAAACATTATCTACTCCAACCCTCCTCTCATAGATAGGGACATCTTTTTACTAGATCACTTTCCTCTCACCCTAGCAATGTAACTCCTTGGCTCCATAAAGATGCAGGTAAAAAAAAGGCTTCAAAAGAGTAAATAGGTTGTGGGGGATTAAAAATGAGTTCGTATTATATGTCTTTTTTACCTTTCTGTATTTATCCCAGCACCACTCAAAGGTGTATCTTATCATGCATCTTGCTTTTTTATTTTTGATGGAAAAGTTTTCATTTTTTTGCGGGGTTGCAACAGCAATGAGTTTTCTGTGGAATGCTTTGCACTTTAAAAGCCACCATTCCCTTACAAGAGAAAAAGGAGGCGATGGTAGAAGAAAAGGGATTTCCAGCCTCTGTTTTAGATGCTTTCACCAACATTGTGTGCTTTAAGAAGGCATTTCTAGGCAAACCAAAGATCATAGGAAACTAAACTGACAAAGTAAAAAAGTAAAAAAGAAGTAGGCAGATGTCAGTGTAGAGGTAGAAGTAAGAGGTTTTGCTGGAATAGTTTGCATTTTAAAGTGGAATGAGTTGTGCTGGAAAACAAGATAATGTTCTAGTATAAGTCTTTTTTAATTAAATCACAGTAGTTGGCACATCCTTACAGGTAAGTAAAAAGTCAAGTGATTCCTGTGAGTCTTTAGGGACCGATAAGATGATAAGGAAGCTTTTTGCATTAGTTTGTCCTTTATAACTATCTGTGATTTTTGATATGAGGTGTATTGTTCCTGGTAGCAATTTGTTAAAAAGTAAATATTGGTGAGAAATAACAGCTCACTGTGATCAAGAACATGTTTTTACCTGCAAAATTTTTACTCGTATATACGATCTGTCTGGTTCAGAGGTATTTTGGGGAATTATATATATAAATGTATCATAACGCAGTAGTCCATAATCAGAGAAGTAATATGGTAGAATGGAAACAAGGTGGAAAACTATATATTTACTTGGTGGGAAGGGGATTAGGCTGAAATCAGAACCTGACACTTTCATTCCAATCGCTTTGAAGAAGAATCAGCTTCATGTTAACGCTGAGATCAATGATTGTCTTCAAGTATGTAAAATTAGATATTAAATGCTTTGCTGTAGCTCTTTACTAGCAATTCTCTCTTCATTCTTTGTGAAAATTAAATGTTGCAATTTTCCTTCAGGCGCTCTTCTCCATAATAAAGGTTAAATTGTTTGATGAGGAACTAGAAATGCACTTATGTGATATATGTCTGTTGGATGCACATGCTACCAATAGATCCCAAACAAAAAAGCATGGGTGGTCTTCTCAAAAGTATTTACCCCTCTTCCTAACTCCGTTAAGCTTTTTGGAAATCCTTCCAAAATCTTTCTCAAATCTTTTTGATTACTGGGAGAAAAAGACCAAAGCAACTATCCATTGGTGGAAAATGTGAGCCAGAAAAGTATCAAAGGTAAGATTGAAATGGTTCACCATTATGACAAGCTCTTTTAGCCACTTCGAGTGAAGATATTATGAAGGCAGATAATGAAAGATCTTTATGGTCAGAGTATTTCAGTGCAGAGACTGATACATCAGCAACTGATACCTATTCGCCATGCACACTGGCAAGTAACTTGGCAGTACTGCCCTTACTCTGACTTTTGCTCTTTGGAAAAAAGGAGGAGGAAGAAATATCAATGAATACTTATCCCAGTTGAACAAAGATGTGTTTATCTATTACTATGATGGAATTCATGCATGTACCTTGAACAAAGATAAGATTTTATAACTGTGATTTCACACCATTAATGTTTGATGTAAAAGGCATTGTAAAAGGTGAAAATTACCTCTTACCATAGCACATTTTATTTTTATTGATTTCATCTTCCAACATAAACTAATTTAGTCTCTATAAATCAAGTTTAAAAACCAGCTTGATCTCCCTTCTGCCTGTTCCACTCTTCTTGGAAGCGTACCCACAGTGTGATTTTTTAGCTTGAGTTTGTGGTCTGTATGCAGCAAGCTTTCTCCTTTACAGCTTTTTCTGTGAGAGACAAATTACTATGCATTTGAAGCTATTTTAAATGAAAATGCTTGGTGACTTGTTGAAATGATGGGATCAGTACTTCCATGAATGTTTGGTCAGATGAGATGTTGGAACAGTGATTGAAAGTAAATAGCTTATAACATGAGTTTGAACTTCAGGACTCTCTCACTTAGGTAGCTCAAGGTCAAAAGACGTCTTGCTTACTCATTTGTAGTATTCATAAAGATTTAGTAAGTAGCAGCAATATCTTACAAGGCTGCATTTTTTTTTTTAAATCATTATATTTGAAAATTTGCTATTCATTTGCACTTTGATCAGGAGCTACATATCAATGTAACCAAGGCCCAAATACTTTCAGGCTTACTCATATTGAGAAGTCACTTGCTGTACAGTTTCTTTGACACCAATAAAATACTTCTAAAGAAAGGATAGCAATATTCAGTCTTTCATGTTTTGTAATTTTCCAACTATTAAATACATTTGCTTATTTTTCTCTCTTTACTTATCTCTCTATTTTTTTCTTATTTGAAATATGTCTGGGTCATCTGCCTGACCTTCTTTCAAAATGAAATGCTTGCTTATATCTTTGATTTTAAAATTGTAGAGAAATTCTGCTTTTGTTTTCCCACTTTGTATTAATAAAAATACCTTTTTTTTTTTTTTTNNNAAATACCTTTTTTTTTTTTTTTAAGTGTAGCCTGTACATCTGCAGGGCAAATCTGAATGACAAAATAAAGGCAATTTTCTTCGAGTGCATGTCTTTTCCTCCAAAAAAAAAAGAAATACAACTCTTTACAAGATACAAGACAAATGACACAAAAGTGAAAGGGCACTGATACAAACTGGATAGGCTTACAGCATAATTGAATTAAGTCTTGTGTGCCACATATGATCACAAAGCAGGGCCATGTCTTGAGCACTCTGAATGTAGGGAGGCTGCCAGTCAATAAAAAGACCCTTTAAACTGGTTAAATGCATCATGAGCGTGTGCAGAACCCTCCTAGCTAACAGGTGGCTGAATAAAACTCAGCTGGTGTTGCACAGGGCTATAGCATTGACCTTCTTTAGGATAATTTCAGCCCTCTTTTAAAAAAAAAAAAAAAAACTGTTACTGTACTTGGTGTAGTGGAAACAATTTAAGGATGAATAATTTCTTTTAGTCCCTTGAGGCACCGGTGGCTCGCTCTCCACTCTCTCTCTCTTTCTGTGTCTCTCAACTGAATTAACATAAAGGAACAGTGACAACAGCAAGCTGAAAAGCGTAGCTGGTGGGAGGATTAAGTATATCATTGAAAGGAATTATGTTGTAAATGACTGGGAGGGGTAGGGGCTTCTGTTCCTTGGTCCCATCTGGTCTTTAAAGAATACCTTGTTGTAATTACCCCCAGATGGCTTTGTGCTACGCTGGGTCTGGACAGCCAGGTGCCACTGTACCCTGCTGGGTGTGATATTCATTGCTGCATGCGGTGACAAAAATGGACTTTATTGCAACCTAATTTCTTCCAGGGTATTACACAAATATGAAATGAACATAGCTTATCAAACAAGAGCTTAGTGTGCCAGGAGCAGAAACTGTCACACCTAAAACAAGACTGCCTTGTTATTTCACTTTTAACAATTGTCTTGAAAGGTGGAAATATCAACAATTTACAGTGTTTGTCTGCTAATAAGTATATTTTATATCATGTTAGCTATTTTTCCAGGAGCTGAAATGTTCAAATTACTCTAAGGCAATTTCTGGAAAAGGTAGAATAACAAAAGACTGTTACAAAGTCAGTTTTACAACAAGTTCTGCTGTAGGTTAAATTCAGGCCCAACCCTGGAAGGCTTTGGCAAACAAGCTGTCCTGCCTCAGACCCAGCTCCAGGCCTAACTAGGCCTCTGCCCAAGGCACAGATTTTGCTGCTTCTCTTCTCCTTTTATTGACAATGTTTTACTTATTTTACATGGTTCCTGATAATTTTACCTCCAAAATTATGCTAGTCTTACATTTTCATATTTTGTTTCAGAAGTCAGCTGCTAAAGGTATTCTAGAAGAGTCATTATTACTATTCAAAACTATGCCATTTGCCAGAAAGCAAAAGGGAAAAAAAAAAAAACAACTTTGAGGAAGAAATGGAAAAACAAGGATCAAAATCCTGACTTGCTCTGAAGCAACTGACCATATTTCCAAAAGTAGGGGGAAGCCAGGAATTCCCACTGAAGTCTGATACTCAAATCCAGAGGAAGTTTTAAAATTTTAGCGGCCATGTGCATTCAGTAGAAGCAGAATTGGTTCACATTTTTCTCTCTCCTTTTTTTCTCTCTCTCTACCCAGGCAAACTCCCTAGGAGTTTATTGTCCAGAAATTATATTACGTGAGGTCCTAAGTAGTTGTAGACACATGTAGACAGCCTGTAGCTTGCTGCTGTGCTCCGAGGCAGCTTCCGCTCTGTTGGCTGGGTACAGTGCTGGAGCAAGTAAGACTCCTTTCTTGGTCACTGTGGACACTAAAGTCTATTCTGGTATTTCTAAGTAAACTATAAACAAGCTAAAGTGGGGATTGCTAGCAGGGGTTTACAATAAGTAAGCCACCAAGTACCTACACAGCTTTATACAACTCATGCACAGTTCCCCTATTGCTCAGCAGGACTGCCAAAGGCACTGCTGAGCAACCAATGTGCTTGTCCACAAACAGAAACTGCTATGTCAGCAATGTCTGGTCACCACAACCACAACAGCACATGCAGGTTTGAAAGGGAAAGAAATGCTGTTCACCAGCTTCTTGCATCGCCACTGAGACTTAACTATGCCAAAATTGTCCTTTCCTGGCCTTTGTCTACTTCCCACTGCATCACTTAGTCAAAGTGAGAGATGTAATTGCATGGCAGCTCTACTACTGCGAGTTAAGAACATGCTTAAAAGATGTTAGTAACTCATGAAACAGAAAGAGATGCTCTTTACGTCTTCTAATATGCCTGTGAAAATACACAGGCAATCTCACAACTGAGTTCCTAGTCTCCTTCACTACTGTCATCTTGTTAGTAACGTACTTCAGAGATGATAACCCGGTTTGCTTTTGTTCTAAAGTTCTTTTCTTCTGTCCTAACAATGCAAATTTTAAGACATTTTCTGAAAAAGCAAAGGAGTCTTAGCATACAGAAAAATCAAGCTTCTAAAAGGTGGAGGTTTTTTTGACCATTTTTTTTACACTGAAGCATATATGAAAATATGATTAGCCCTACATTTATTCATCAACTACATTTTTTTAACTTGGGATTTATCAGCAAGTTATTACCCTCTCCCATTTCTGTAATTCAGCCTTATTTCTTTATGCTGGAAATGACTTCAAATCACTTATATCAAAAATAGAACTTCCAAGCAAGGTAAAATGGATTTTTCACCCATTCTGCTTGTCTTGGGCAACATAATTTTATGGAATGTCTTGACTGGCTCTTATTCACCCAATCCAGTAAGTTCAAATTCATCAGTAAAGCTTCAGTGTTATCTTCCATCACCATTAGGAATACTCTCAAAGGAAATGTAAGTGTTGTCCCAGTGTCGTGGCACATAGGTGCGTTAGTCAGTCAGACCCTTTCCTATCAGACATGATGGGTCAAAATTCTGGCATTAGAGACAAGGTCAGATTTAGGCTGACTTAGCACTGTGTAGTTGCAAGTTTCTACATGTTGACCAAGCTTGTAAGAGATGTTTTGTCTTTTTTCTTTCTGCACTTCTCTCTTTCCTTCTTCTTCTCTGTTTTGTGTCTAAGTATATACACATACATCTCAGGGAGACAACCTAAGGGATTAGATATGTATAATTATATGTATCTGTGTTGTTAAAACTAGCAAAATTAAAGTTTATGTATTTTTTTTTAAAAGCTAAACCACATCTGAAACACTTATTGGAGTTGATTTTTTTTTTTTTTCGTGAGAAATGGATACACATGGCTAGAAGTAATGAAAATAATCTACATAAGTGAGGCATACTTAGTAAAATTAATTTTAGTCCATGTAAACTTCTCTACATGCATAATTTACAGTGCATGAATAAAAGTTAGCTACTTAGGAATGAGAAAAATGCCAGTTCTAGTTTTCGGTGTGATTTATATCATTATAAGAATTGGAGTTATATTATTATATATAATTGGAAAAATGAAGTTCCAAATCCTTCATTCTGACTTTAGTAAGACCCAAACAAGAATAAGAATTATCTGAGGTTTATGTATGAAATAGAGGGCCCAGTTTGGACTTAATTCTGACCACAGTGGATCCATTGCTCTGTCATGCCAGCTCTGTATTTCACAAGCTACCTATAAAAAAGGTACCTTTGACAAACCTCCACAAGACTTTTAACCTGTCATTACTCAGCTTCTCTCTCCAAATCTACTTCTGATTGTGAAGAAATTTGATGGATAACAGATGTTATATGTCTTGGTGCAGAACTTCTATACAATAGAAGAAAAAAATCCATTATCACTTTAATAACTAATATCGCCCTTCCACCTGGTCCATGATTTTTTTTTATTATTTTTTTTTTCAGACTGGGGAGACTTGGTAAAAGAACTGGCTTCTCCTATATGTGGAAGATGGTTAGCAGCTTGTGGCATTAATGACAACTAAATAAATTAAAGAAATAATATAATTTTTGTATGTATGACTTGATAGCATCAATTAATCTAACTTTTAAACTTCACTTCAGTATTAGTCTTGCTTTAAGAGATTATCTATTCCTAAGCAATTTTTACAACCCATGATTAATGATTACTTTCTGAATGTAGAACATTAATACAGTGGCTCAGTAGGTACGTTCGTCCAAGAGACTGAATGTTTACAGATCAAGCAGAATCACAGAGCACAGGAGATGACATTTATTGATGAAAACACTGTTTTGTCAATACTGAAATGAAGCTGTGTCATATTGAACCATTTTGCCAGGAAGATCTTCATGGTGAGCTTGCACTGTTAGGCTTGTTTTGTTTTGTTTTGTAGTGTTTCATATTTGAAAATATAAAAATTTTTCTGAGAAGTGTTATACAGGCAGCAGTGATGATCTTTGCTGAGCATTTCTCAGCCTTCTAAGTTTACTAGTTAAACACGTTATGGTCCTGGCTTAAGAAGTACCATTTCATGATGCATATTCAGAGTTAACACGGATTTAGTGTTGCATGTTACCTTTCATTTTGTATGGAGGTTCTGCACATACATGAGTAGGAACTACACAAGATAATAAATTGAACAAACTTATGGTAAACAAACATTCTGTTGCCCTTCCACATTTTGGGCATGACTGCAATTCCTGAGACACTTCTTTGTTTCAGTGCTGGATTGAGTAAGTGAAGCTGCTTAGGAGGAAAAATATGAGCAAGAACACGAAAATGCAGAAGAGAATGTCTGGAACACCCAAACATCTGCATCTACATCTACATCTACATTTGCATATAAGTAGCTAGGAACTATGACACAATTTATCCAGTACAAGGCACATGAGAGTGTAATGGCACAATCTTGGCTGGAAAATAGTATCTATAGTCTCTGAATTCACTGACATACCATGAAAGAAGCTGTACCACCTGTCCCATTTTCCTGAGTTATTCAGCTTCTAATAAACCTCTTTTTCTCTCTCTCTTATTCTGAGGGCTTTAGATTAAATCAATGTATTTATTGAAAATACTTTCTTTGTGAAAAGGTCTGCTCTTACTTACTTCTTAGGTCAGTCATCTTGAGGCACCATGTAGCATTGCAGTGCAGTTTTAAAAGTGGCAACAGAAATAAAAAAGCTTCTCTGACAAAACAACATGGCCTTAATGAGAAAAATGTGATGCATTTTCAAGCTGGTGAGCTGAGTGTAAATTTTCAGTATTTGCTAAGCTGAAAGCCTTATTGTTTCATAGTTGGAATTTACAGGTAATCAAAAATGACTACATCCTAGTGTTGGGGATCTTCCACTCAAATTTCACTCAATAAGCTTTCAAACAGCCTTAAAGTCAAGCCAGACCTCAAACCATACTCTAAAATGTTGTGAACTCTCTTCTACATATGGACATATCTTTTTAATTATTATTAACCCGAATCACTTGACTTTAAGGTGATTTACGGACCTTTATGAGATGGAGCATTGCACTGCAGCTTGGTCACCACAGTCAGAGCACGAGTCACAACAGGGAACATGCAGGTGGTGTAAAGCTCTGTTGAGCACTGCCTTGGAAACAGCAGGGTTCTGCATTTGCCAATGTTGTGCTGCTTTGAAGGAGGCAATATAAAGGTGGCATAGGGATGCTCTCACCAACTCTCTGTAGACTGCTCCCAGATTAGTAATAACCAGCCCTTGGGTGGGGTGGCAAACATGGGTGCTGAGCTGAGAGTGGGGTCTAAGACAGAAGGTGAAGACGTGAGCTGGAATGGGCAGTGGGATGTGAAACATGGTGTGTGCAAGGATGATTGATGAGAGACATTCCTGGGCAAGCAGAAAGTGGCAAGCGCTGGAAGTCTTCGACAGTCACTTAGACCCATCCCTGTTTAACTGCCCCCAGCCCAGCCCTCATCAACCATTTGGCTCATGACACTGCGCATTTTAGGCACAATCCAACTCCTTCTAAATTCAGTTGATCCTTCCTACTGATTTCAGTGTGAAGGCAAACCACTCTGATAACATTTGGGACCATGTGTTTAACTACTGTTACCTCATGTTCTCTGCATTTTTCTTTTCTTCTATTTTTCCTTAAAGTCACCTATGATGTAACTATTGCAATGGAAATACTTGGGTAAGGATGTAATGTACACGGGAACTGCGTTCTAGAAGGGGCATTTATTTTGTGCAGAAGAGTGATATAGGTAATATCCTGAGAAACCTACATGTAAGTCTGTTCCTAAGATTTTCCTTCTGAGAACAGTTTCACCAATGCAAGACTACCTATGGTTGTGGTGTTTTTTTCTGTTTAGTGTAAAGAGCACAAAACAGAATAGAACAACTCATTTCAATACCATAGAATGAGTGTGCTGAAATTTTGGTTCTCTCCTGCTACCTACCTCCTTTGAAGCATTATGAAAAGAAAAAAAAAAAAAAAAGATCAGTGCACTTAAAGAGTACTCCTTGACACTGGAAAGGATTTTTGTCTTATATAAATATCATTGCCACAGACTAATATAGCAAGATTATTACTGCTACAGAGTAAAAGAAAATGGGAATAGGTGTGGAGTTTGTTTTTTTTTTTTTTTCAAACAAATCCACAGTGTCTTGAAAAGTTCATTTGAAGCATATATTTTTTACAATGATATAAAAGTCATATCATGTGGTGGTCCAATATTATGACTAATGTAGTAGAAAGACTTATTTTTTAGTTTGTGTCAACCTCTTTTTTGAAAGTTACAACGAATTCCATTTTTCTTGAAACAGCATTTTTAAATGTGATGTTTCCCTCTCAGCCCCCAGTTCTGAAGTGATGTTTTGTAAGGATTGTGGCTGCCATCACAGAGACTGAGTAATTACTCCTGCTTCTTAACGAGTGCAAATCACATGAGACAAAATTCTTCTGCTGGGTGAGAGGTGGATGGGAAATTCAGTTCTAAACCATAATGTTCTGGTGTAGATGATAAAAGTATGGAAACTTTCAGATAAAATCTTCTTCAGTGATTAAAAGAAAAATCTCATTTGTTTGCAGATATGAGTACTCAACTTACTCAGTATATTTCTGCAGTTAGTTGAATATTTCATAAAAAACTGAGGAATAAGAATGCTCTCAATTTTCTACTTCTCTGCTATTTGTGATTACTTAGTCCACAATATGCTTCTAAAGCTGTATCTTGAACAGACTTGAACAGACTACATTATATAGACATTGTGGAGAAATCTACAACCACTGCAGTATCCTGAAAGGAAGAACTCATAACAATAATCCTTGTCTTTGACATTTAAACCAAACAATAAATTTTATGAGCCAGGTTCTTTTTAAGTTGAAGTTTATAAGGGCCAGATAGAAAATGGTCTTGAAGTACAGAAAAATATACTCATGACCAACAACAACAATACCACTGTCATTAACAGAAAGTATTTGCATGGAGATCAGTAATAATACTTTATACATAGGAAGACGTATTTAAGAGAACACTGAAAGATCTCACAAAAATGAATTGCTCAGTATACATAGTCTTCTAAAGAGGAGGAAAAAGTAAACTCTCTATTAGGTAAATTTGGTAAATGATGGAAAATTTAATAAAGAGTCTGAATAAATTTTTGGGCTCACACATGGTTTATCTAAAACCACATACCAATTTGCAGAATTCTGCAATTTGACAAAAAAAAGTTCTATCAGATTATTAATTTCATCACCCTATTGGGGCAATACAGTTTACAACCAAATTCTTCAGGTTGTTTATTCCCATCTGCCTTTAGTTCTTTTTGGGTGGAATCAGTTTTCACGCAGATCATTGTAGATGCTCCGCGAAATCAGAGAAATGAGCTGCAGCCTTCTATCATATTAAAGTGACTACATCAAAACCTTTTTCCTATAACTCCACATTTTCTCTGTTGCATCTTACATTCTCCTGTACATTTAATCCTGGAGAAAAGAAGCATGATTTAAATGTAATAGAATAAAAACTCCATCTACACTCTACTTATTTAGAGCACATCCCTCTCAAAGTATGTAAACTCCAATATGTGAGGGCAAATACTCAATTCAGGGCTTGCAAGGTATAGCAGACAAGGTATGGCTAAAACTGTGTAAATTAACTTACAGTAATTTATCCTCAAGTACTTCCTTTGAGAAGTTTGTATGGACTTATGCAAGTGCAGAGGATAGACATAAACAAGATCTTCTAGATAAATGGCGATTCAAATCTATTTATGATAACCGTCAGTACGTCTTCACTCAAAACCCCTTCTCATCAGGTATGATTGCCACTACAGTACTCTAAAATTGTGAAGATAAGAGGATATTATTCTCTGGCATTTCACTCTTTTTCTCTAATTTTTGTTTTATTTCACCTCATACTTTATCATCCAGATGCAAAATTCTAATAACTTGTCAGTCACATCTTACAGTGTAACAAAACTGCAAATTAGATTGGGAAGGGATGGCAAAGCATGTTGCCCATCTATTCTGTAATCAAATATCTCCCTAGGTCTAATCAGTAAAAGGACAAGTCAGCTGAATTGCTTGTGCACATCTTTACATGATATTCTCAGTGTCAGCTGAACCAAGCAAAATATTGTGTGGAGATTCACTCCTCTATGGCCTGCTGCAGTATTGATTCTTTATTAAAGTACTCAGTAGCAAAAATAAATTCTGCATGATTATTCAAACATGCTCCTGAAAACACTATGAAGTATCCTTTGCTTGACAATACCTTCTCAGACAAATTTTAATGAACACTTTAGAAAACAGTCCAGTAATAATTTTGAATCACAAAATTGACTTAAGAATCAAAAAAGTCGTATAGCTGTCAAAGAACAGTACAAATTATTGAAAATTTCTTATTCTGCTTCTCTTGGGATATTGATTCATTTCGGTCTAACAGGAAAGAAAGAAAACTGCAATTATAGCAGTGTTGTTCATGCTACTATACTTACCCATCTATCAGGTTTTCCAGTATTAACCCCTATTGTCAGAGGTTTCTAAACTCAGCAGTTGGCTGGCACCCATGAGTTCAGCTGTTCTTCAGGGTATGAATCCTAAAAAGGAATATATATTTAAAACACTTTGGGCCGTGTTCTGATCTTAATTATCCTGCTGTAAATCTGGACTTATACCACTGGAGCACAATCTTTCTAGTCCAAATTTTGTCATCTTTAAGAAATAATTCTGTTTAAACATGATGCATGAAATCGTCAATTCTCATTTCACAATGCAGTTTGAGCAATCTGGAGATTTCAGAGATGAAGAAAGTATTACAATGCCACTTACTATTGTAAAGATTGCATTACGTTTCAACACAATAGGTTTATTATTTCACTTAATTTCTTCTTATATTCACTTAATATTTCACTTGAAATACTTTTTGATCATTGTCATGACCAGTTGTCTGTAAGTGCATCAGAGGATTTTTTAAGGCTTAAAAAACTGGTAGCGATTTTCTACTGCATCATCACATAGAAGAGAGCTGAGTTCACTAGGATGGCATTTATTTGGTACCTAGTTTGTCAAAATGGCAGTGAAGAGCTAACTTGTCTAGAGGCAATGATGACATATGAACTGGACTGAGCTTTAGCAACATATGGTAAGGTTTCAGAAGGATGGGAAGAAGCGTGTTAGGTTTCATTTTTCTAATTAGAAAATCACCTTTAAAAGTCTAGAAGCCTCCAGTTTAGATAATGTTATAGTTCTAGGTCAGCCAGCCTAGAGAAAGTATTTTCAATATTGAGTGATAAATCTGAACTGATATTGAATCCTATATTCATTTACTGATCATATTTTCTAACCAATATAAAAAGAAAAACAACAACAACAGCAAACAAAGCAAACAAACAATAACAACAACAAAGTTCACATTAGCCTAATACTAATATGAGGACCAAGGTACACCTATTTATTCCTATGCATTTTGAAGCAGGGACTAAACCTGGAGGATGGCACTTTAACACTTATTTAACTTTGTTCTCATGAAAATGATGGTAAATAACTTCTTTCTACATATGATTTAAGCACCCACAAAATTAAACTGACTTTAATGAAATTTTAACAGGTTCGTTATTTAATGATTTTTAGTTCTTTGAAAGAGCGAGCAGTGGCC
>VXAL01006951.1:24273-53520 GCA_013399475.1 Chauna torquata
TTGTGTCCTTGTAACCTGAGAAAAGAGACCAACACCCACCTTGCTGCAACCTCACTTCAGGAAGTTGTAGAGAGGGATGAGGTCTCCCCTCAGCCTCATCTTCTCCAGACTAAACAACCCCAATTCCCTCAGCTGCTCCTCATAAATCTTGTTTTCTAGTCCCTTCACCAGCTTTGTTGCTCTTCTCTGCATGTGCTCCAGCAACTTAATGTCCTTGTAGAGAGGGGCCCAAAACTGAACACAAAATTCTGGTCTCACCGGTGTCACATACAAGGGAACAATTACTTCCCTAGTCCTGCTGGCCACACTATTTCTGATGCAGGCCAGGATGGCATTGGCCATCTGGGCACACTGCCAGCTCATGTTCAGCTGGCTGTGAACCAGCACCCCCAAGTTCTTTTCTACCAGCCAACTTTCCAGTCACTCTTCCCCAAGCCTATACCACCGCAGCCTATACCAGTCCTATACTTGGATCATACTTGATGATCCAAGCATAGGACTCAGCACGTAGCCTTGTTTAATGTCATGCACTCGGCCCATCAATCTAGCCTATCCAGATCCCTCTGCAGAGCCTTCCTACCCTCAAGTCTTACCTAACTTGGTGTAGCATGCAAACTTACTGAGGGTGCACTCGATTACCTCGTCCAGATCATTGACAAAAACATGAAACAAAACTGGCCCTAATACTGAGCTCTAGGGAACACCACTGGTGACCAGCCACCAACTAGACTGAATTCCATTCACTATGACTCTTTGAGCCCAGCCAACCAGCTCTTCACCCAGCAAACTGTACACCTGGCCAAGCCATGAGCAGCCAGTTTCTCCAGGAGAATATTGTGAGAAACTGTCAAATGTTTTTTTTACTTTACTAAAACCCAGGTAGACAACATCCACAGCCTTTCCCTCATTTTGTCATAGAGGCATATATGATTGTCATAGAAGGGGATCAGGCTAGGCAGGCAGGATCTGCCTCTCATAAACCCATTCTGGCTGCATTTGATCATGATTGCCCTGTATGTGCCACGTGATAACACTCAAGATGATCTGCTCCATAACCTTCCCTGGTACTGAGGTAGATGGACTGGCCTGTAATTCCCTGGATTCTCCTTCCTGCCCTTCTTGTAAGACTGGAGTCACATTCCAGTCAACTGGGACCTCCCCATTTAGCCAGGAAAATAAATAAAAGATTCACCTTCCCAACCCTTAAACTGGTATTGTTGAAATTAAAATCAAATCAAAACAAACAAAACACCACACACACACACACAAGAAAAAAAGCAACAGCCCTGTGGACACAACCCTAACTGTTCAGGTTTCAGTGTAACACAGTATAATCAGTCACCTCTTCTCTCCATGACTGTTGATAAAAGCAGACCTCGACATTTTAACTTCTGACATGAAAAGCAAATATTTTTCTCTTACTTCACTTAAATTGATGTATAACAATTCTTTTGAGCCTCCTTCACATACTGGAGAAAAATGTATATTTTGTTAAGTAAAATATTCTAACTCTTCGCCTCAAAATTGCATGGGTCCTCCTCAGGGCAGACTTCTCATTTCTTTGCTAGCAACACTTCAGATAATTTGCACTTGTTCTGAGGATTAGGCTCCCCTCCCTTTTTTACTCAGGGTCATCAGAATTTACAGTGACCTACTTCCTTACTAAATAAGCATGCCATGAAGTATTAATGGATTTTCTGTCTTACAGACTCTGTTTTCACATTGTGTAAAGGAAAACTCCTTTCAGATCAGAGAAAGGCAACAAGGAATATCACAGGTATAGAATACCTCAATTCCAAATAAGGAAAGATAACTAAGTCCTTCAGCCTGGGAAAGAGATGGGGAGGTGTGACAGGCTTATAAAGTCACAGACGGCCTGCAGAGGGTGAACTGAGATCAGCTGTTCAGTCTGTTCCACTGTAAGCGTTTGGGGTACTCAAACGAAGCAAATAGATGAAAGGTTTGAAGCAAAGCAAAAGATGGTTCTTCTTACAATGCAGTTAAGCTGCTGAACTCTTGTCACAAGAAGCTTTAAGCAAGGTGTAGCACACAAAGATTCTGAAAAAAAAAAGTCCCTAAATTAAGGTGTTTTTCTTTTTTGAAAAAAAAAAAAAGTTCTGCCAGATCTGAATTAGAGGTAAGAAACACTTTTGTAAGAAATAGAAAAATCACAAAAAGTAAGTAAAGATGGATTACAAACCATTGTGGGAGAGAAATACAAAGAAGAAATAAAAATGGGAGAAAGCTTTCAGCAATCTATAAGGGAAACATCAAATTCAGAAGGCTGAAATAAAGTCATAGACTTCTGACTTCTGCTAGTTTATAGCCAATGTGAACTGAAGGGCGCCGTTTTCAGAGCTATCAGCATGAAGGCCAGCAATCACAGTTTTTAAGAAGGGAGAATTTATTTTACTTTCCATAGCACAAAAGAAGCCAACTTAAATGCATGCACTTCTACTGTAAAAGCTTTGCAGACACACACGAATATTACCCCGAAGCAGTTAAGTGTGTAGGCAAACAAACATGGATTTTGCTACTCTTGCTTTACCTCTTAGCTCCCCAGCTCCCTCAGACACCCTTTTATGCCTCATATCAAGTCATCCAAATTGTTCCTAACATTAAGGAGAATCTGGACACTGCTATCATCCTAGTACTGTTGGCACAGACTAAGTAATAGGTGATATCAATTTTAAAATGAGAATGGAAGGAACTTTGTCAGCCATTTCAGGGATGGAAACAGCATTCATTATTGTAGATCCGTTTTCAGAAGCTTTATTAGTTCAATCTGTGCCTCAAAAAATTATTACGACCTCTCTGGACTGACTGTAACACTCTGGGATCACCTCTGCTCTTTATTCTTACATTTCTTTCAATGTCCATAAAGAGAAAAAATCCACCTGCATGGATGCTCATTGTCTCTTGAGGGACAAAATTTTCTGCTCTGGCAGTCTGCATAAAGATAGCTTTTCCCTCCCATACACAGTCCCTGCTCTGTGCACTCCTGCAAAGACTACCGGTGACATTCCTTTGCTATCAGGAATCGTATCAGTCCAGTAATTATAGAGTAGCATCTTCACACTTATCCCAACTCTTTTCAACTCTGATACTGTTATGGGTGCTGGGAACTCTGACACTGATCAGCAAATATATAATGAAAAATCAATTACCTCATCATGCATTAATATATATGCCTGCAACACCCAGAAGGAGACATAAAAGTTTACTTGTTCTCAATATGTCCATGGTTATGGATTCACTGCTTACACATCCCACACGTGAACATGGAGAAAAGGGATGCCCAGAGAAGGAGCTGCCCCTGTGCCACGTGAGCATTGGGCACTACCTCAAGTAGCACCAAAGAGCAAGAACTCTTCTCCAGAGATTTCTGCAGGTGTAAAAAGACCACAACAAACTTCAGACCACAACCATGCTAATAAAAGAAACAATTGCATGCAATATTCAGGGAGAAGTATATGATTTTTATTTACACAGCACACAGTTACACTAATTTATTTAGTCAGGAAAAAATTATGCGGCCTGGTTTCAAGAGTGACCAAAGAGAGTGCAAGACATCTTGCACATCGTGTCAAATCTTCATCAGTATCATCAAGAAAATCACTTCCTGCACAAAGGACAATGTTATTTAAAAATATATGGAATGCTATTTAAGAATATAGGGCTCTGGTCTATGTTAGAGGTTGCTGAATCTGGTAGCAGAAAGAAGCAAAGCTACTGCAGCTCCATGTCCATCCCAGGTTGTGAGGTATATGTGCACACATACATACAATATACATATGTCCATGGCGCATGGCTAGCCACACAGACCAGCACTGACAGAAAACACAGCACTCAGGCAAACACAAGCAGCACCAATGTCCTGCTCCTGCCCCCTTTCTCCAGCTGACCAGGATGAAAGCAATTTAGCAAAAAATACATACACAGATACCGGAGGGATCCATAATGTAGCTGGCTACAGACAGCCATTCTATTCAGTAGCTGCCCTCTGGATTACCCACACTCACAAACAGGTCTCTCTAGTCTGGTTGGGACACCCTGGTTCCTCCAGTAGCCAACTCTCAACACCACTGGCCTCTCCAGTATCCAGCCCTGGCTTACAGCCTCATATCCCGCTCACTAGCTAGGTCTGGCCTGACCAGTGGTTACACACACACACACACAAAATATAAGCACAATACAGTCTCTCCAGCTGCCAATGCCCACAGGTCCCTCTGGCCCGTGTTCCCTTGTCTTGCACCTGGTACTTTGACCTCTCTTGCACTCCAGTTGCTGTACCACAGACACACGGGCCCCTATGACCCATAGTCTCCATTCCAGTGCTGCACTCAGACCTCCATACATACCCATGCACACACCATATAAGGTCCCTCCATCTAGTTAGAAGTGGAATTTGATAAGAAGACAGGACAGACTGTGCTGATCGGGCACAGGGCAAGGCCAGGCAAGCATACTGACCAGCAGTCTGTTTATGTACGACCAACCCCTCTTACTGCCTTATCCTTCTATTTTCCCCATGCTTGTTCCTCCCCCTGGATCCCTCTGTCCTCCCACCTTTGTTTCCTTCCCTAAACATCCCACAGTAAGTCTTGTGGAGTCCAGAAATACTCTACCCCTGCATCCCATAAGATCTCTACCCTACTGGCAGTGACTGGCAGTTAAGGTGAGCTGGGGAGCTGCTCCCATTGACCTCCCCGGTGGTTGTCACACCTGGACACTGAGGCTGATGGCCCTCCAAGAAGCTGGGGCCAGGGTGCCCCATTTGCTCCAGCTTGGTTATTGGAGTTCCTCTGTCATTGTTTCTCCACTTCTTTGTATATTTGGAGTTTAGCTTTTAATTAACATAGACCTAACAGTCTATCCAGATGACAGAATTTGGAAAGAATCAGGAGAGCATGGAAAGTACAGACATTGACATTAGCAGCAAGTTGTGACAAGGAAAGTATCTAAACCTCTGGTGAAAGTAGGGCATGTTTTTTTTTTTCCCCAGAGAAGACTGGCTGGCTGCAGCTGTCACGATTTCTCAGCCCAGTAGTTGAGTTAGTGAAAATGGAGTCAGTGCTGGGGCTGCTGTAACAGCGATGAACATGACTCTCCAGCATACCTTCTTCTGCCTGTGGTCTCCCCCCATCAAAAAAGGGGAAGTGGCAGAACTTTGCCACCCGGGACCCACCAACATTGCTCATGCAGCTAAGCTCTGCATCGAAAAATTCAAATGCAGAGCTGGAATTAACACTAAATCTACTAAGCAAAGGGGTGTTAAGTAGGATTTTTATTTGCAGTCTAACTCAACACGAGGTTGAAGTTTGTTGGCAAGCCTAGGACTGTCAACACAGGTAGGTCCAGTGAGGATTCAGAGCATGCTTACAAAGGCATAAGCAGAGACTGCTGTCTGTTCTCTGGCTGTCCTGGCAAGGCCAGCCCTGCTCATGTGTAACCTGGGGATTTGACTCCAGAATATTTTTAGCTAATGCAATTCAATGGAAGCTGAAATGATGTAGCAGAGAGAAAATAACAAAATAACTGGATAGTGATGAAGAGGATGTGTATAGCGTGAACAAGAGGCTATGAAGTGACACAGTCAATATCAATAACAGTAGAGAAGAAATCACCTCTGCCTTCAGAGGTCACCAGCACAGCATCAATAAAGTGAACCAAGGTGAGCAAGTTAACCGAAAACCCAAGGAAAACATTCACTGTCTAAACTGCTGGCTAGCAGAATAGAAGGTGTCATCACCGAAGGCTGAGCAGCAAATGAAGCAAAATCTAAGAGTAAACAGTGCAGGTAACAGAGCAGCATTATCAAATGTGCCTTACTATCTACCCATTAATTTTTTCAGTATTCCACTTTTCTTGCTTATTAGCCTTTATGCTTTTGTCACCATTTTTGCACAGATAATTTCCCATCTGATTCTTGTTCCCCTTGTCCTTTTTGCTACTTGTCTTTTTTTTTTTTTTTACATTATGACCATTTCTGCTCTTTTAAGACTTTCAAAGTGTTTCCTATGCTTATTTTACTAAGAAGAAAGAAAAAAGTCAAACAGAAGTCCTAAGGGTCTTAACCAACCTGAGTGGATTTGATGCTATGAAATCAATTTAACATGGTGAGTGTGCACATTAAATAAAATAGCACATTAGCACAGAAGAACTCTAATGAAATGCCCCACTTCACAGCCTAGTTAAGCTCAGAGGACACTCACTACAGCAACAGCCTCTCCTGGCATCACAGTGGAAATACACCATCTCCTTCCTCTGTTCCTGCCCACAGGCCTGTGCAAGTTGACTGGAGCAGGCAGGCAACCTGGAGCATCTCTTCTTGCCACTATGGGCTATTCTTTCCACTGGCCAAATTTTAATGACAATTGTTTCCATGGGCCAAGCAGCATACAAGTACCCATAGCATCTCTCTCAGAAAGAGTACACGTGTGTGCAGAGGTCAGCCACAGTCAGCATTCAGAAGCCATCTGCAAAACCCCAGAAGACCTCTGGCAGAAGCTGAGGCCTCACCACCTACATACTAGAGGAAACAGAATTTCTGCACACCTCATATTTACATTCAGATTGTGAAGCTCTCTCATGCATAAAGTGTGGCAAATAATTCTGGTAAATATGACTACCAAATCCTGCACTGGTGTGCCTGAATGAATGTTGCTGGGATAGAGCCCTCGCTGAACTAAGACCATAAAGAGCAAGCTTCTATTCAAAACAAGGATTACTCAAAGGTGGACCTTAGAAACTTTTAAAATAAACACAGCTTTCCTTTTTATTTCTTCTAAGCAAAACTTAATTTTGGTTTCTGAAAGACAACAGCATTTCTATGTTAAGGAATCCTAAATCTCATGCTTCACAATTTTAGCTACTCACTTGCATATAGACTGGATGGGATTATTTCCCCCATCTTAAAACCGGTCAGATAAAATTTTAAATTCTTCTTTTCATCTCCAAAAGTAGCAGATATTAGCAACAACTGTAGAAAAGGCAGGAGCAAAAATGACATACAACTTCCTAAAAGCCTTCCTACTTATAGGATTAGCAAACGCAATTATTCTTGCTTAAGAATCAAGGAGAAAATTTTCTCCAGATCAGATTGGTTAGGATGTGGGAGGGCACTTGCCTCCTTCTGCAGCACTGAGAACAAACATCAGCTGGGATCATTTAGGGTGATTTAGTTCAGGTGTTTCTTGTCCTGCTGAGACCCTAATTACTAGTCAGTAGCTACTGGCCACCTTTCAGTCTGTCTTAGTTCTGCGCATCTATAAGCATTTTAATCTTCTGGAGATGCACACTGTTTGGATGTCAATAATTCTAATTTTCTCTTAAAACAGCACAGAGGGTTGTGGATTAACTATGCTATTATATGTCCAGTATCCAAAGATACTGGAGTTGGCCTAAGGTTCAGACATAACTCTGCAAATGCAGCTCTGTGTTTCCAGGGACAAACTGGACTCAAAAGCAGCATAAGTGCTTTCATGCAGTCTGAATTCATAAAGCTTGTGGACCTGAGCTATCTCAGTGCAGAGCCCGCTTGCCTACTTCAAGCCTGTGTTCCTGGAGTTTCTGAGCTGACAGACTTCTACTCACCTATGAAAAAATACTTCCTCAAAGCAATAGAGAAAGCATCCAAGATTGAAACTGCAAATACATTCACGAACACAACTGCATGTCTGATAAACCACAGACTATGATGTTTCTGTACAGCTGCTATCAAGGTTAAAACAGAACAAAAGCAGTAACTGTGAAGGAGCCAAATATCAGCTGTAACTAATACTGTCCCACCCAGAAACCAATAGAGCTAATAGAGTCCATGTGGCTGACATTTGCAGCAAATGTGTACGATAAAGTCTTTAGTATACTGAGAACCTGTCTAAACTGGCAGCAGATACATACGAATTAACATACATAACTAATGAGAAGCTATTACTGGGACAGACGTGATTCATTAGACTCAGATCATACAGAACAAATACTGATGTCATTCACTGGATGTGCAGTAATAGGTGTAACCTGAGAAGGGAAAGAAAATGATCTATAAGAAGCAATGGAGCACTCCATGGGAAGAAGTAAGAACTACTTCAGGATTGCAGGTTATGTCCTTCAGCTGCGTCCCTACTGGTAGACAAAACAAGGCTGGAACATGTTTTTGAGCACTATGACTATCACTGCTGTATACCTGTCACCTTGGTCACTAGCTCAGTTTTCATCTGGGCCAACCAACATTTTCCCAGAGCCATGACAGATCTTAGGGGAAAGAACATGTCAGGAATTATTTGGAGAAAGTTGAGACCTGGCCACCCTGTTTTGGGAAGGAAGACTGCGTAGGAGTTCAGGCAGGTAAATGTGAGCTGGTTAGCCAGCCTAGCCGCCTAGCGCCCGGGACAGAGAATGGCTCCTGTTTCACTACCAGCATAGTTGTAGCTGCTAGGAAAAAATGAACCCGTGGACCAGTTTGTGTTATCCCCTTTGCTTCTTGCCTCTACTTTTTTTTTTTTTGAGCATTAGCTGGTTCCATTACTTGCTTCCACAGCGCCTACAACATCGGCACTTGGAGGCTGTAGTTAATTAAAAGCCAGGCAGCTCTGTAGCCAGAGCTTTACTGAAAAAGACTGAGGACCAAAACATGGTAAAAGTAGGGTTAGGGAAGTGAGTCCTATCCAAGGACTTTCGTAAGCTGGGTTTTGCAGGAATGCGTAGGACTGCAAGTTCTTGGAAGGTAACTGGAAGAAGAAGGGATCCTCCTGCCCAAACAGCAGCTGAGAATCAGGGGGCTGCAGGGGATCAGAGGACAAATAAGAAAACCACATCCTCTTCCAGATATCTCCAAACAGGTGGTGGACTGAACCATGCAACTTCAAGAAGTCAGTCATTTGGGGAGAGCAGCATGCCAGCTGAATTCTGAGTTATCAAACTCATAACAAAAGGTGTTTGTGCTTCTGATCCCTCTTACTTTATTAGGCACTAAAACTGGCTGACGTGATAGGGAAATGTATCCACATCTTGATAGTGAAAGGCATTTTTCTACTACTGAATTCTTGAAAATAATGTGTAGGGATAGATAACAACCCTATTAGTACATAAAATGAGGAAGCATCATGTCTAGAGCAAGTATCACACAGAATTTTATGCTTCAGCTGCAGTAAGAAGTAATTCACATAAAATTGGACACAGAGCACCAAGCCATAAAGGTACTACATAACTGAAAAAGCTAGACAATGTCTGCGAAAATGGGAAAGAAAACAGCAAACCTAACACTAACCTAAGGAATTAAAGATTCTTTACTATAGAAAAATTACGTGGAAGGACAGTTTGACAAAATTATGAATGCATAGTACTACCTTTTCACTGGTAAATTATTTATGTTAAAGTCATCCTTTAAAAGGATATAGCATACAACTCCCTTGCAAAAGGAATTCAGTATGGTGAGAATTTAGTTGCTGCTATAACACTATGAGGCAAGAGAGGAAGGTGCAGCTGGTACAGCACACTGCTTTCTGTTCCAGTTTAGACGTACTGGAATTGCCAATCATCTGTTACACTGGCTTACATTTACGGAGGTATAACAGCCTCAGGAGTGAGTTTTCTAACACAGACATTTTATAGCTTAGTTAACATACTAAAGGACTGCAGGCTTCTTGATCAAAGAAATTTATATACTAGAAAATTAAAACTGCTAAAATAAGATTGTAACTTTTAGGATGAGAAATGTGAGCTATAGTAGTATATGTGTGACAAATAAAAAATACAGATGAAATCTGTTGCTTATAAAAATACTACCTTAAATGGAGTGGACACAAAAGGCAATCTGACCCTTCCTGTAAAGCTCAAGAATCAATGCTAACTGGAGATATTTCCACGATTTTAAAAAAGGTAGGCATTTACTATTTATCTTCTGTGCTTTGATGATTTCCCACACATCTCATCAGAACTATTTTCTATACATTTCTAACATGATTTTGGGCTGCAGGTAAAAGCTGCTTTTGACAAACCACATGGCCTTCTATGCGTATGATCTCGCTTCATCATGGCATTGCATTTCTCAGCCTTTTTTGAATTTTCTATCATATTAAGTATTGTAGGTCTCCTCTCTACATCCTTTCGGAATATGTTCATATTCTCCATGTGAATGCTTGAATACTATGAAAAAAAATTACGCATTCTCCTATATATCTATACTCTCCTAGGCAAGTGGGCTCTTCATAAGCATATTTAAACTGTGCAGATTGTCTTGAAGAAGTAAAATCCAAAGTATATCTGCATATTGTAAAAATGAATTAAAAAAAATATAGCAGCTGGCATTTCAATGCTTGCCTAGATTTAAGCATAGAATCAAGGGTAAAAAACGTGCAATCATAAAAATATGCCTACTGTCTCCCCCTCTGGAACTGGTTTGCAGCTGCTGCACAACTTGGTGAGCCAGACCACTGCTGGGGTGGGGAGAGCGAAGGGAAAAAGGGGTGAGGGTTGGGACAGCAGTAGCTGCTGCTACAAGAAATACAGACTCCCTCCTTTAGTAGCAGTCGCTGCCCTCTGCCTCCTCTGCAGTGATAACAGCAACTCAGTTTGTGTAATTACAGGAGAAAGCAAGAGTTAAGCTGCATCACCTTCATGAACCATTCCCCAGCTTCTTCAAAAAACAGCATTCCAGGTAGAAGTGTACTGTGGGATAAATTCAACCCATAGCTTTTAGCCATTCAGACTACTAAAATTCCTATGTGTTTTATGCTTTCACTCTGTAGCTTTACAGCCTCAGGGGTTATATAATAATGTACTTAAAGACACTGTCCTTCTTTCAGGCCTTTTCTTCTATAAACATGTTTTTTTCTTGTATCTGCATGATAACAGCATAAACCAACTTCAACTCTATTTCTGAGCCTTATGGCTGTACATTTTCTTCTTTTTAACCAGTCAATACTGATGCTTTGTATTTGCATCCGGCTGTCATGCCACTCATGAGGTTATATAAAACGTTTGTTCCAAATATCATCACCTATCAAAGATGCTCAGTTAACAGATGAGTTTAAATCAGTGCTCTAAACAAAACATATAGGCCTATATGGTGCCTGTTGATTAGAACATCCAGACGTATATTACAGATGCCATATCAAAGTTTCCCATATTTGAAAATTCAGTCCACCATCTGATACTGTCAACTGTATCTTTTTCTAGGAGCTGATGAGATATAAAAGCATAAGAAGTGCTATTAACACGGAAAAAGCTAACTAGATCGAGGTAAATATTTGTAATTTAGATAAAGAATGGTTCTTTTAGAGATTTCACGTAAGTCTGAACTGCAAAACACCTGTTAAGCATCAGCTCATGAATCTTGCTAGAAATAATCATGTAATTATTGTCAGGTTAAGTGATAAAAAGCTGCACACACAGAGAAGAGCACAGACTGACAACAGTGGGGGAAGCCTGAATAATGCCCCCCTACTGCCAGGCCCATGCCAGGAGCCAGGAGCCCACCTCCAAAAGCCCCGAGGAGCACAGAGGCACAGAGGCAGGTGGGAGTATTCATTAAGGTCTCAGAGGAAGGGACACCTTGCCCAGGGCCCTCTCAGCAGTGTCCCAGGACAGCTTCAGCCCCATCACCATGGGGGACACCCATCATCATGAGTCACGCAGAACAGCTCTCCAGATTTCAGACTAAGGGAGGACACTGCCAGGGGTTTGGGACACACTATGGGAAGCAGGGCGATGCAAGACTTACTACGGGATGTTTAGGGGAGGAAGGAAAGGTAGAGGAAGGGAGGGATTGTGGTGGTTTGGGGAGGAACAGGTGCGAGAAGATAGAGGGCTAAGAGGGTAAAAGAGGTCAGTCGCGTGTAAGCAGGCTGCTGGTCAGTGCGCTTGCCCGGCTATGCGCTGTGCCTGATCAGCACCCTCTGTTCTGTCTTCTCATTAAACTCCATTTCTGACTCTTTTCCTGGGTGAAGGACTCTCTATTCCGTGTGCAGGTGTGTGTATGGGGGTCTGCGTGCAGCAGCTGGGCTCAGCCCATGGACACTGGGTCCCACGGCAGCAACTGAGCGAGTGCGGGTGTGCAAGTGCATGTGTGAGCACTAGCAGAGATCAGGCCAGCCCTGACGCCAGCAGGGGGTAAGTGACAGGGCCTGGAAGCTGGGTGGGGGTGAGGTGTCTCTAAGGGAGAGACCATGACGGGAGCCAGCTACCGGAGGGGCCAGGGGAGTCCTGGCTGACGGCTGGGGAGCTGTGTGCGTGCGTGGCTGTGAGCAGCGGCTATTCCAGCAGCTGGAGCAGGGCTCAGCCTCAAGCGCACGTGTGTCCAGGTGCCAGCAGCTGGGCAGACTGGGATCCAGGCGCCGCAGCTGAGAGCCTGAGCCCAGCTGCCCAGGGGGACACCTTGCACATGCACGTATACGCGTTCTCGCTAGTGGACCTCCATCCAGTTCAGCCAGAGCAGAGTGAGGCTGCCGGTGCAGTCTGTGTTTGTGTTTGTCTGGTGGAGTCAGCCTCCCCACCACAAACACGATTTGCAGGACAGGGGATGCAGGGGGACTCTGTAAGGGGTGGTAAGTTGTCGCAAAAGGTCCAGCAGTGCAAAATTCAAATACGATACCATACAATTAAAGGATACCAAATCCAATGATGCATTCAGGACACAGGGAAAGGAGATCTAAACAATTATAGGCCTGTTAGCCCCATTTCAGTGGTATGTGAGACTTCTGAACAATTTTTGAAGGAAAAATCATGAAAAGCATGAAAGTATCAAGAAAATGGGATAAAATACAGCAGAGTTTTGTGCAATACAGATTGTATCAGACTAACCAGTTTT
Source organism: Chauna torquata (assembly GCA_013399475.1). Classification (NCBI taxonomy): domain Eukaryota; kingdom Metazoa; phylum Chordata; class Aves; order Anseriformes; family Anhimidae; genus Chauna; species Chauna torquata. The sequence continues at coordinate 37,082 of VXAL01006951.1, forward strand.
CCTTGAAAAGGCACATGATTTTTCCAGACAGAAGACTTCCAGCAGATCTTATTTTTTAAAATTCAGAAGAAACCTGACACAGTGGAAAACCACCAGTAACGCCAGAAAAGATAAGGAACAGAAGATACAAAACACAAGCCAGCAGGATCGCGCTGCTGGTGGGTTTCTGGGACAGGATTGCATAAGCCGCAACAATCTCTCAGGAATCAGTACTGGCAGAGGCAGCCATACCAGTGTTTTTTTGTTCAAGAAGGGGCACCTGCCAAAAGCTCTCTGAGGCTTGAAACACTTCATGAGCCAACCACTAGGACCCCAACAGTAGGCTGGTGAGTAGCCAAAAAGGAGAAGACCTGCCACATGCTATCAAAATTACCTACCTAACTTTGAAGAGTACCCATAAGATTTAATCCATCAGTGTTTTCAATGACCAGGTGGGGTCCCATTCCGGCCTGCAGAATCAGGCTTCAAAAGGAGGCCTCTGGGCCACCAACCCCTCTGTACAGGAACAAGGAAATTATTACAATTTGTTTCCTTTTGTTATAAGCGTTTTTGAACAGCATCCAAAACAATTTGTGTATATACATATGTACATATGCATGCTGTCACAGTTACAAATTTGTGCCTTTAGAAGGAACCACTTATACAATGCTGCCAGGAGCTGCCAAAAAAAATCCAAAAAAGTAAGGAAAGCTAGTTTAAAGGAGAAAACTTGAGTGACGGTTTGTAGTGATTTAGCCAAAGCTTGGAAAATATTTAGGCATAGCTAGGGAAAAAAAAGATTACAAGAGCGACAAACTTGTTCACTGAGAGAGTAAAAACAACATTTAAAAAAAATAAAATTAAAAATCACACCCCTCGTATATAACAGGCAAAAAGAAAAGTGGAACCTTGTAGCACATTTAATGATATTGGTTAGTTTATCTTTAACAAATTAAAAACAAAATGACCTCTACTGATAGTATCAGCCAATTATGAGATCAGAATGGTTGAGCAGCTGATAATAAAGAAGGAAAACCACAAGTATTTGATTAGAATCTGCTCTGGTTTGGGGAGAAACAGGTTATGTGTTTATAGCAAGGGATGGCAGTGAAATACTTCTCATTCCAGCAATAACTTAAAGAGATGTTAAGTCGCTGAAGTCTTCTGAGCCAAATGCCTTAACAGCATAACTAGAGGTGTGTTCTCTTGCAGTGTCCTAACCACGAGGCTGCCAGGAGCAGACAGAAAACCTGTGTTATGGTTTCTCTGCATAGTAGTAGGATGTTCACGTGGGAAGAGGGGGCAGAGTCCTGGATTCCAGGCCATGTGCCTAGATAGGGTTAGGATTAAAACTGTCAACAGAAAAAAACCATACATACACAGTTGCTTTTTTATAAGCTGAGACTGGAACACAGGACTCTTTTTTCCTCTTCCCTGTCACAGATCCCATTGCTGTGCACCAGCTCTGCACAGAACTGCAAAGGGAAACTAGCTGGGTATTTTACAGCAGAGCCTGTGCCTCTGTGCTGAGCACTGCAGCACACTAATCCCTTTGTGGACCGAGTCCCCAGTTAGCATTTGGCACCACTGCAGCTGCTCCTGGAGTGTTCCTCTAAGGCTAACATCCACGTGGCAAGGAAGATGCTGGCAAAGCACAAGGACTCAGAGAAGAGCTATGAAAGCGATGAAAGGCTGAGCTAGTAGAAAAGCAGGCAACTCATTTATTTTACTGACAAGAAGGGTATGAGGCGAATTCATGATAGTCTAGAAATACTCTCAGGAGAGAAAAAGAAATTGGATACTACTGGATCTGCCAGTCTAGCGGATGAAAGCTAGATGACAAGGCTAGACAAATTCCTACTAGTAAAGAAGAACAAAATTTTAACACTAACAGTCAAAAACCATGGAAAAAAAATGTCAGGCTTGTGGAAGAAGATCTCCATCACTGCCAATTTTTACACCAAGGATGATCCTTCCTTCCCAAAAGGTATGCATATGTCAAACAGAAACTAGCTCATGTAACCAGCAGAGACTGTTGAAGACTTCTTTACAACAGCAGGAGCCTTCTACCTCTATACCTCTGACTGCTACCAACACTGGCTAATCAAAAGCATGCTAAGCCCTTCAGATATACTGAAGTCAATTTGAGGTGTTAAAACTTTACAGAAGACAACAAAAGGAGTGGCAAAACCAGTTAGATAGGATCTGCCTAAGCTCAGCATAAGCACATACTTCTGAACATCAATTTTCCTCTGCTGATAGACTGAAGGTATGCTTAATTTCCAGAATGCTATGGGATATCAACCAGAGTCAGTTTTTCGTGCTGAAAAATTGGAGAGGGTCCAGCAGAGGGCTACCAAATGGATTAGAAGGCAGGAGAACCTGCCATATAAAGACTGGAAGAACTGGGTTTCTTCAGCCAAGAGAACAGAAGGCTCAGAGGAAATTAATCACAATCTTCCAATACGTAGAAAGTAGTTATAAAGGAGATTCATGTACTCTCTACAGAAGTATACACATGATATATATGCTATAATATCTGTTGTTTACCCACTAGCAGATTTGTTATACCGCTCTTTCCGCTTCTTAAGTGTGTGCTACTAGTTTCCTATCTGTGGAAAAAAGAAATTTCCTGCCAGAAGGAAAATGCACAATTCACAGCTAACAGCATTATGTTTTGTCTTTGTTGTTGTTGTTGTTGTTGTTTTCTGTTTTGCTGAGATGAACCAGTAGCCCTGAAATCAAAAGAATATATTTTTGTCAAAGCTGAATGTAGCTCCCAAACCATGGATTCACCCAACTTAGCTCTGAATGTGCTTTTCTAAGCTTTAAAAATTCAGTCTAGTGCTAGTTCCTCGTCTCTGGGCTTTAGCAACTGAGCTTTGCAAAACAACTTCATTTCAGGCCTCACCAACATTTTTTATTTCTGAAAAAAAGATTCAAAAGCACAATCCTTTTAAATAACTACACACCATTTCTGTTTTTTTTTTTTTTAATTACACACACTTGTCCTATACCAATTGGAGGTACATCATTGACAAACATGTTATTTCTATTTTTAGTATAATCAGTATCTCTAATGCAATCCTTTATTTGTGGTCTTGATTTCAAACACAAAGAACACAAAACAAACATTTCCCTGCTTACACTCCAAAGTATAAACAACAGTGATCTAAAAGAGTACAGAGGGCACAATGAGCTGTGATAATGGCACTCAGTCCCTTCCACACATCCATGAGAGCTCAGTGCTTTCAGTAACTGCCAAACTATTCAGAACATTTCATACATTTTGCAAAAAGGGAATAGAAAATTAATAACATCCTGGAAATTAAATACTCTTAATAAATTTACAAACTGCTCAAAGACTTCCCCTCTTTCCAAATGAAACTGGAAGTTACAGAAGGGATAAATAACATTAGTTGTACAGCAGAGCCCATAACTTATTTCTTTTGATTCTCGAGACATGCTGTGTCTAAAAAGTAACATCTTCTGAAAGTCCTGTTTTAGTAGTACCAAATTTTAATGGGCTAGAAAGAAAGGCAGGAAAAACAAATAAATTCTGCAAACAGCAACTCTAAACCAAAATGTTTCTAGGGAAAAAGAGGCAAACATTAATACATTTCTGTGCCCTAAATAAAGCCCACAGGTCAACATGAAACCAAAAATAACATTCTCCTTGATTTATTCCACTACGATTATCAATAACTGTACCTCTATATTATTAAAATACTATAATGACTGCAGATGAACATGGTTCTTGCTTAACATACAGCACAATTCAGCAACCTGAGAAACAAACACACAACTAACCTAAATCAGGAGGAAAAAAGCAAAACCACTTATCTCACCATTTGAAAATTTCTACAGAGAACTACATCTTAGAGTGTCTACTGTTTATCAGACTTCCATTTCAGTATTCCAGATAACACAGGTCTACAGCCATGTCTGGAAATAAAATGTATTTTCCTGAACAACTTACAAGGCACAACTTTTGTAAAATCACTGCAATTTTGAAGTTATGCTCTGAGGCACAATGTCTTTCGAATAAGGCTGAAGTAACTTGAATGGTAAGTAGAAACTATTTGTTTCATACTTCACGCTATTCACAAGAAATAGCATGATGCCTGTCTTTCTTGTTCTACTGATACATTTAAAAAAATGTATTTGCTTTTAAGCTTCAGTACCATTTTGATGCAAAAGTTAAAAAAATTCTGTTTCCCTAAAATGACATATATATAGAAAAAAGCATGTACATGCTTTTCAAAATGAAATCCATTTTTTTCCTTAAAAATACAGACTTCTAACAATGACAGATAGGGTCACCACAGCACCACAACAGAAACTGCATTATTTCACCATTTGAAAGTTCTTATGCAGAACACAGAGGAAAAACAACTCCTACTATTTGGATTTTTTTTAATTATTCATGTGTGGTATGTCCCCTAGTAAAAGTATCAGAGTTGAGTTATAAGCCAAAACCCAACTGCAAACACAGGTGCATTCTCTAAATGTCATGGTGTCTGCAGCCAGCCTGTAGTCCCCAGTCAGCGGGCCCAGCCAGGAGGAGGCTGTAAAAATTCCAGTAAAAGGCTGAGAATTACAACAGGAGGACAGTCTCTTTCCAACATGTCTTTAACCCAGCTGACCTCAGGGTACTCAAAGGAACAATGCTTTTTTGAGTCAAAGATAATGCTGCTACCCAGAAAAATTCTTCGTCTTAGAAGTTAGGCTTTGATGAGATGAGGTGAGGAGAGCAGCAATGTGTTTTATATAGCTGAGTGGCAATGTACCTACTAGAATATGGCTGTATCACATAATTTTTTTTATCAGTGTTAATTTTAACGCTGGTAAGCACTACTTGGCTATAGATTCTACCACTAAAGGGTGTGTTTCAGCAACATATAACATTACTGACACCCTCACCATTAGAAAGTAACTAGCCGTGAATTAAGTCTGCAGCAATTCAGAAATGAAGAGAGAAATAAATTTATACTCCCAAGCACCAACTGGGAAACTTGTGGTCTCATTTACCAGGGTATTCAGTGTGCAGTTAATCATTAATTCCACAAAGCACCTACCTGCCAAACCAAGTGTTCCTTTACAACAGCTGTACCTGATAGATAGACGCTCAGCACAATCGTATGAGATGCAGAGGTCAAGACGCTGGCAACTATAGCGTCCCTCATGTTGAAGGGCAGCATGGTATACACCACAAAAATAATGAACAAGAAAAATGATACCTGTGCAAGACAGCAAGACAAAAAAGAAGCATGTCAAATTCACTCTGGAGTAACATTCAAAAAGTAGCATTTCATTTTGAACTGTCTTCAGCATAAAGTTATACATCAGTTTTTTTACAGGAAAGTTACTGGTAACCACTGCAGAAAATTGATTTAGGAAGAATTAATTTAAGAAAGTGTTGGAAATATTGCATAATATTTAGTTTAAGAAGTGCAGTTTCAAGATACCACTTCATGGATTGTTAACTTCACAGTACTCCAATTCATTTAACATTTCAAATTTAACTTTAAATTTATCTTTTCAAAGTTTAATTTTATTAACCACCCTGTTTACAGTTAGAGTCTAGTTCTCCTGTGATTAGTGGTTTCTCATTGTGAGCTGCATTACAAAACAATTAATTTGCCAAATCACTCCACAGGGTCTAAGGAATTGCAATGCAGAGAGATTTCATTCATCTTGATGGACTAAAAATTTACAATTTAATAAAATGTTAGATTATACAAAAAGCCCAAATTCAGACAAGCATTCTCATTTAACAAAATTATACTTCATGTGTATCTAGACAATGTATGTCAAATTCCATTAAAACACTACATTTATTTGGACATGAAAAGTAACTTCAGACAACCACAGCCCATAAGCAGAATTTACTACTGCTAGCTTCTTAGAAAAAAATATTAGTATCCATGCTAACTTTATGGAACAAACTCTCCAAATGCACAACCCAAACTGCACCTGGAAAAGGTATTCCTTCATTATACATACAAAAAATTATGTGTTTGATGATATGCATATATTCCAAACTCCACCACATATTCAAGAAAGCATAACTGGATTTGGGAGACAGATTTTGCATACTTAAGTAAGTAGGCAGTTCTGGAAACGTGACAGCCTGGGTATTATGTCCCTAAGTAAGCCTTTCCATCAGTTTTAGTTGACTTACAAGCCTATTGACCATCTACCAGTCCTACATCCACAGTATTTAACTCAGAAAGCTCCCAAGTTAGTATCAGCAATAATAATTTGCTGCTTACTTCTCTAATTGTCAGCTTGTTTTCTTCAGATCTGCATGTGCTGACAATCAGAACTGAACTCTAACTTCTCCATCATGGAGAAGGAACTGGATGGAGAGAGAATTCCTCTTCTATTCTCCACTCATCTTTCTCTAATTCCTCCATTAAGATTCCTCCAGTAATCCAACTCCTTCCTGATCACCTTTTGATGCTGCCCAACCATCCCTTATGCTGAGCTCTCACTGTTTTGCACCATTGTTGCATACTTCTCACATTCTTATTTTTTTTCATCATCATCCTCTGCCTGCACCCCACATGCGTGTGCCTCACTAGTTTCCTGCCCAGTCTGCACTGTATCCAGACGTGATAATTTTTCCTGATGTCGCCTGAAAGTACGTATATTATCTCCACACCTAGGAAGAATAGAAAAGAGCAATCTGGCAAAAGCACAAGTTCTTCAGTGGTCACACAGAAGTAGACACGTACAGGGAAAAGCCAAAAAGTTCAGGGCACAAAACAAATGAGCGACAAAGGACATGAAGGATAAAAAGAAAAAAAAGTAGCAAAAAAGCAAATGAAAAACTTTGCTACTCTGCTCTTCCAATCTATCAGCTGATAGCACAAGGAAACAGAAGTGTTTGATATCTTTTCAGTTTCAGTCCTCCCTGAAAGCTTTAACTGTGATCGGCTGTCAATAAAACTAACAGCAAAGAAAAGTGTGTAAAAACTTGGTCTAGGTAAGAGGACTATTTAAGTACGATGTTTATAAATTGTCCTGGCCTGGTAAAAATCAGCTGTGATACTGAGAGAGCTAACTGATAATCTGAAAACTTGGAAAAGATGCAGAAAGTTTTGGCAGGCTGGAAGAGGGAAACACAGAATATGCCTTTGAAAGGTTGGGAAAAAAGCTAAGGAGTTAGCAACTGGTCAGTTTAGCTTCAATTCCTGGAGCAGTAACAGAACAAATAATAAAACAATTCATAAGCAAGTATACTGAAAGTTAAGAAAAACGTAAGTAACAGTAAATGTGCTTTTACTGAAAACAAACCATGTTAAAGCAATCTCATTTTCTTCTCTGTCACGTTAACAGGCATCAGGGTAGGGGAAGAACCTGAATGAGTTAGGTGGTAAGACAGGAATTGAAAAGTCCAGTAATATAGACACAACATGACTGGGTACCAGAGGCAAAATACCTTACAGGCACATAAGACCAGCTGCCTGAGACATGTTTCCTGTTAAAAAAAAATGGTTGGAAGAATCCTGGGTCCTAGACCTGGGAGAAAGACTTCAAATGCCTCCAAGTCCCAGTGACTTTTCAAGGAAACAAGGTTTCATTTTTTCTAAGTCTAGCTTTCTAATCAACTTGGGGACAGAAGTCATTTACGTACTTGTGAGAATTATGTGATTAGAAAATAAAAAATTGATCCTTCTCTAACCGGATTGCTTCCAAAAAACAGTGTTTGCATATTTTATATGCTTAAATATGGCTTGACTGTATAGCCAGACTAAACAATCCATCTGACTTTTGAGGTATATGCCAGGTACTAACTAAAACTCATTAGTGGATATAAGGTACAATATAATCACAGAATCACAGAATGTCTTGAGTTGGAAGGGACCTTAAGGATCATCTCGTTCCAACCTCCCTGCCATGGACAGGGATGCCACCCACTGGATCAGGTTGCTCAGGGCCCCATCCAACCTGGCCTTGAACACCTCCAGGGATGGGGCATCCACAACTTCCCTGGGCAACCTGTTCCAGTGCCTCACCACCCTCTGAGTGAAGAATTTCCTCCTAATATCCAGTCTAAATCTTCCCTCTTTTAGTTTAAAACCATTCCCCCTTGTCCTATCACTATCTGCCCATGTAAAAAGTACCTCTCCATCTTTTTTACAAGCCCCCCTTCAAGTACTGAGAGGCCACAATGTGGTCTCCCCAGAGCCTTCTCTTCTCCAGGCTGAACATCCCCAGCTCTCTCAGCCTGTCTTCACAGGAGAGGTGCTCCAGCCCTCCGATCATCTTCGTGGCCCTCCTCTGGACCCACTCCAACCGGCCCATGTCATTCTTGTACTGGGGCCCCCAGACCTGGATGCAGCACTCCAAGTGGGGCCTCACAGGGTCAGAGCAGAAGGGGACAATCACCTCCCTCCACCTGCTGGCCATGCCTCTGTTGATGCAGCCCAGGATGCAGTTGGCCTTCTGGGCTGCAAGCGCACACTGCTGGCTCATAATGCTGTTGCTTTTCAACTTTAACACAAAACAGACTACTAAGCACAGAAAAAAAGATTTTGGTATACTGCAGTATTTCCGGTGGTGTTCAGCTCAGTATCTAGAATAACACTATATCAGCTCCACATTTGTAATACTGCTATAAACAAGTATCCTTTCTGTAAGCTACTCCATGACTTTCCTTGGTTAAAATAAACAGAGAATTTTAATCTTCCACAAATACAAACAGGGAGACTTTTCAGAAGTTTCAACCCCACTTGACACTAGGCATTCAGACCTCAAATTCTCCGTTACTTAGTATCAAACAGGCTGAGCTGGACTGCAACCCAGCTACAGAACACTGAATTCATCTCAGTTCTTACACTTGCATACAAATAAACATCAGATGCTTAACATGCATCAGAAGGCAGCCAGTGCACAATCTTGAAATTTGGGTCTGAGAATGCTGTGGCAAAGCACAAGAGATACCAGTCATCTTTGGATTTCTAAGACAGAAACTCTCATCTGAAATGCACACGGAAATGGTTCTTCTTGATAATTCTTGATTCCTGGTGACACTCCTTTTCTGTATTTCCAGTGATGGCCTAATGACCCAAGGAGCTGAGAACACCATTTATCACAGAGGTTCCTTTTTGATTTCACTGTGGCTCAAAAATATTCTCCCCAGGTACCCTGAAATATAATGCTTCTACCCTTCATCCTTAGATCAGACATAAGAAGTATGTAAAGCTTGGGAACAGTCAATGTATTTCAAAAGTCACTGTATTTAAGCTTGATACTATAGAAGGTGATACCCAAAGGCTTCTGTGTAGGGTGGTTCTTCAGGTAGAAAGAAGCAGGCTTTCTGGACTGAGTCATAGTCTTCAGAATATACAGAAGCCTTTGACCTTTTTCATGATCTTTTTGTAAGAATTAGCAGAATATTGCTGATATAAACATTAACGCACAGTGATGCCAAGCTCTGAAGGACCTGACTATCCCACTGCAAGAGTTTAGAATAGAATAGAATAGAATAGAATAGAATAGAATAGAATAGAATAGAATAGTTCAGTTGGAAGGGACCTTCAAAGTCTAACTGCCTGACTACTTCAGGGCTAACCAAAAGTTAAAGCATAGTTGCCAATGCGTGTCACTGCATGTCTGCACTTGGTGTGTATACCCATCAGTAAACACAGTATTAATTTACAGTGCATTATTTTGGACACTATTAAAAGCAGACTATTCCACCAAAGCATGCCATAACCACAAAGCCTGTCGCTGTTTTGAAACTGTGTTGGAAGCAATCTTTGATGTGAGTCATCACTACCACTGCCTAGTTGAAACATGCCTTTTGTCCTGATCTGAACTTGGATTGCTTTAGGAATTTGATTCTCAGACTTTTCTGAAGAGTTTATCATTTTCCACACCTTGATGAGTATCCTTGAGCGCACCTTGGCCATTGATGTTATGCATCAAGGCGCATACTATTCCCTTTTGGTATGAGAAACTGAGAAACATGTGGCTTTCCTGCTTTGATTGCAGGGTACCCAGGACTTTTGCCCATCATTCTTGACTGTCAGAGCTTATCCAATATTGAGTGTGTTTGCTGTTCTGGGCATCTCCCACACTTCAGAAGTGCCAGATTTTCTTTGATTATGAAAGCAGGTGTTCATTTCCGGGTATGTAATGGACTATTTTTCTGCCAATTTCATGCAGCTACTTTCAGAAGAGCAGTGAAAGTCTTAATACAGATTACTGCAGTGATGCAATTACAGAGATTTGGACACCAATAGGTATGATGACAGCACAGCGTGGGATATCACTGATGACCATGACCACTCACAAAAACTCATTCTTGTCACAGGACATAGCGTATAATTATAGCTAAGCATCTGTATGCATCTAGCAAAATCGAAAGATTTTATCTGTAAAGGATAGAGAAGTAGTTTCTTCTTTAAATCAAGCCCATTCTGAACATTTTTAACTATGGTTATTTTGTCACAGCATCTCCAGATAGATGTTGGTCACTTCAGGCTCTGAACCATACTGGTGATACTGACCTAGGAGAACTGGTATGAAGTAGATAATACTTGGTAGTTCGTAGACATGACTGTTGGAAAGGTCACTGTTTTGGACTGTGATGGCACATACTGCAGAGGACTCGGAGCCTGTGGAACCAACCCATTCTGAGAAACCTTGTCTCCCTGGTGTTGTCAGTTCCTTTTCTGAGTGGCATTGCCTTAACTCTAAAGGGTATCTGAAGTAGAAAGCTTAACATTTTTTACACGTTTTGTCCTTTCTTGCAAATACAGTGCCACAGGGGGTGTTGCTTTTCTCACTGAGAACAACTGTATAACAAAGACACTAATCATTCATTTCATACAATTTATGTTCCAACAATGACTCAAGATTTCCCCAGCTAGTCAGTGTTTATAAGATTGTGTTAAAGAGTTAATCATAATTTGCTTGGCATATGCAAAAATCACTCAGTGTTATTCTGACCAGAATTTCCCCTTGAGGAGTATGACATCTCGACATTGAAGCAGGCATGTAAATCTAAATGTGCTGTTTCAGTATGAACTAGGGGAAAGCACTGCTCTGGACACACAGCAGTAATCAGGCAACAGTTAATGAAATATCTGTAGTTCTTCCTGACAGCCTCTTACACACAAGTGTAATGACAGCAAAACTCTTGGGAAAATAGTGTTAGCTTTTCACTGTATATCCAAGAAAGATCCTGTTCCCGAAATTAAACTGTTAGATTACAAATATTCACACTAAGTGGGCCAACCCATTACAGGATTGCTTTCAGATGTTTTTCAAGATCAGCCTCCTCTTTAATTTTGTAAAGGGAGTATTAATAGGTAATTAAAGAATTTTCCCTTGGAAAAAAAGGTACGTGGATTATTGCTACTGACTTCAAAGGTTGTCTATGTACATCACAGCACAAAAGAGGATATCCTAGTTTTTTTCTAAATAAATGAGTTTCATAATATAATTGGCAGGACCTACTAATCTTACAAAATTTCACAAATACTATATTCATTATTTAATACAATGTATGTATTAAGGTGTCAGAAGGGTATTTATACAAGCTATAAACTGTATGTTAGAACTTTGTGTAGGCAGAGTAACTGATGCAAATACATAAAGGTCTTTGCCTCTCTGCGTGTTCTGAATTCCAGAAGTCAAATCTGCCGACTCAGACTTTTAAAAGCCAGGCAATATTTGAAGAACAAAATATGCTCCCCACATAAAACAAAAAGTTCTCTGAGTGCTAAAATCACCTTCTGCTCTGAGTCACCTTTGAAAAGTCTTAAATTATGAAAGCATTGGATAGGGTAAAGGTGGACCTGTTGTTCACCAAACCCTGCAATACTGGAACAAAAGGGCACTCAATTAAACTAGTAGAAGATTGATTTAAAACAGATGAAAAGAAGTACATCTTCATGTAGCAGATTGTGAACTTTTTGAACTTACCACCACAGGAGGTCATCCTGTACCAGCAGATTCAAAAAGAGATTAAACAAATTCCTGGACTACTTGTCCATAAACTGATAATAAAAAGACAGGGCAGGGATGTACCCTCTAACATTTCTAGCACAGCTGTGGATGCTGGGGAACTATGAAGGGAACAGACCACAGGAAGTGATCAGTCTTGTGTGCTGTCTTTTAATAGCAGCTCCTCTTGCCATTCTGGGAGACAGAATACAATGGTAGATGGGCCAAGTCTCTGACCCTGCAGGAATTTTCTTATGTTCTGATGCTTAGAGTCAAATGCACTTTATTGAAAAAAGAAAAAAAGAAAAAAAGAAAAAAAAAGAAAAAAAAAGAAAAAAAGAAAAAGAAAAAAAGAAAAAATCAGTTATGACGCAGTATCTTCCCTGACTTTAAGATAAAGCAAGGTAATTCAGAACAAGAACTGAAAGTCCAACCAGACTATGAATGGAAAGCATGGCAAAACAATTTACTAGTTAGAAGGGAGTTGTGAGAGGAAAGTTCAATTTTCAGCAACAACAGGATATAATATACAGGAAGCTAAGTTTTAGTTTATATAAGAACAATGGCTTTTGTGTCAGGTACATCATAAACCTCAAGAATAAAAACCTAGAAAGAAGAATTTTGCTGTGATTTACTTCACAAAATTATGTCCACAATAAACTCTTACTACAATCATTTTTACCAAACATGAGCTTTTACTTCCTAATGATTATCAAAGTAGGTAGTAAACAACACTGTAAATCATCCCTTGTTCTTGATCATGGGGAGCTTTCAAACTAATAATCCCTTTCTTTTGTGTAGAAGTCTGGCTTTAAATGGCATCAGGAAACAAATATTCATTACAGCCTCTGCCAAAAAATTAACTACCACTGTTAGCAAAATAGGATAGAATAAAACCAAGTTTACTGCAGGAAAACGGATACTTTAGATTAAAATAACAGTGCAATAAGAGATCTACAAATGTGCTGCTAAAGTCACAGATTAATCTGACAAGATGAAAGATTCCGGAAAAGGAATGAAAATTCACATTTGAAATAATCAAAATATCATCTGATTGCCTACTGTCTGGTGTTTGTTTGTTTTCCATGCCTCAGAATCTTTCCTTTCATTGAATGGAATCAGTAAAAGGGATACAGGATCTGGAAGCAGTGACCCAAGGACTACAAGCAGTAACCCAATGATCCATAACAATTTTTGGTCCTTCCTGCTACAGAAAGAGTGGACTGAGCTACCATCATCTCCACCAGCCTTGAGGTTATTCCTGAACACACAATCAGGAAGGAAAGACTTTGGTTCACTCTGTAACTTGCTTTTATCGTTCTCTTCCTCATTTTATTTCTCCTCTTTCTGCTGAATCTCGCTTGCCTTGTTTCAAGCACAGTAGAGTCTACTTAGTCAAGAAGACAGATTTATCCTGTTACATTGCTGAAAGGTCCCTGCAAGCAGAAAGGCAACTTCACTAAAGTCTGTGTAGCTCAACAATGGTATGTGTTTGCAGTGATTTGAGCACCTATCTGCATCAGATGGCGATAAGCTATGCCTTTGTTTTTTCAGTGATGAGACAAGTGAAAAGTACCAGAGAGAATACATCCTTCCTCTTTGCTATGCTTTCCTTTTCTGTTTTGCCTATAAATAGTAAGAGCAGAAATCTACAACAGCAGTACTAATTTCTGATCATCACAACTAACATTCTCTGTAAAAGAGACAGTTGATACCATCTTTAATGTTACCTAAATAATTTCTCTTAAAATGGCTTTTTTTTTTTTTCAGCCAGTGGGAAAGAGATTAGAAGATGTTGTTAAAACATCTTGTTGTTAAAACACTGTCTTCCCTTGCCACCGTAAAATTAAAAACAGACTTCTTTAACTCTGGCTAAGTGCATGCTGCATCCCCTTCAGAAGAATCATAGAATCATAGACTGGTTTGGGTTGGAAGGGACCTTAAAGATCATTCAGTTCAACTCCCCTGCTATGGAATGCTACAGAACAGCACAGAATTCTAAAGGAAACTATGATTAACGCATTTTTAAAGTGGAAAATCAGAAGCGATCCAAATGATTGTACAGTATATGCAAACAGACAGAAGTCCAAAGCAATAAGAAATAATTTCACTCGGACTATTACGGAGCTAATTTTATAACACTCAGGCACTTGCGCCTCAAATATAAAAGGAGTCTAATGAGAACATAAATGAGTTAGGGAAGTGAAAGGTCCTATTAAATACACCTAAATCAGGAGTCCATAGCTGCAACAAGCTACGGAGGTCCATCAGGACAAGAAACATTTATATGTCTCCAAATCTGAAATCTATTTTCTTAGGTATTCACAATTGCCACTTTGGAGACAAGCGCCTGGATTAGACTCCCTTTTGGTCTTTCTGTTTTCCTAAAGAATGTGTTTAGAGGTTGCCTGCTTACTACACCACTACCAAAAATACCTGCCAATGATATTAGTTCCATAATAAATTAATTCCCAATATTATTTTATTTCTGTGCTAAAGTCTAGTTCCTTGCTCTAGATAAGTTCATACTGAAAGGTGAGTTTTAAATTATTGTTACTCTCCCCATCATTTAATTGCAATGCTTAAAGTTACAAAGCACATTTTCACTGCAGTGTCAGTAACGTTGTTATTCAATTATCATTTTTCCCTACATTCCCATTCCAGTCCTGTTCTTCTGCTGATAATGTTTAGTTCTAGTTCCCATTAGTGAAAGAGAGAGTTTTGTTTCTAGATTTGGTTAACTATAACAAAACCTATGTGAGGTCCAAAAATTGGTAGCTACCAAAAACTGGTAGAAAACAATCTAGTAAAAAATATAAATTCTGAAGGCTGGACAAATTCAAAGTGAGAAACAAATAGGTACACATTTAAAAGCAAAGGAAACTAACCACTGGAGCAGCATAAACAGTGCTGCAGTAGAATTCCCATCACTGGGAACTCAAAAATCTTTCTAAAATGCTTCAAGGCTTCTATTGCAGCTATTAGATTTGCACTAGAAATTAACGTTTCTCAGTAAAGGTACTCTAGCAGAACAATGCTTACAAGAGCACTTCAGCTACTCACTTCGTATGTGAGCACAGCACCACATCAGTAAGTGGCTCTGAGAGGTAAGCCTTCACCTTACAGCTGAGTCAGAGCTCAGCAGCACTATCATCCCAGATGCCTGTAAAAATTCGTCCTTGCCACAGACAGAACAGGATGAACGTGCTCACTTTAGATCATTCCCCAGTCTTCCTTAAAGTCATATTCTTCCAAATGCCTACATATTAGGTCCTTCAAAATCCCTTCTGCAGAAAGAGCTATGTATCTCTGCAGATGCACTCATTGACGTGGGCAGTGAATGCTCCAGGTTCTGGCAGGACTCCCTTACTTCTCCCAGCCCTCCAACAATATACCATCAGACCTGCAACACTCTCAAGCCCTCATGCCAGATCCCTCTATACAAAAGGTGCCTTTCTATCAGACATAAAAGATCAAAGACACCAGATGGTTAGCCAGCATTCTTCTTGTGTAAGAACTACCTAATAATGTATTTTGAGATATCATGGAATCACAGAATCAGAGGTTGGAAGGGATCTCCAGAGATCATCAAGTCCAGTTCCCCTTCCCAAGGAAGGCCACCTAGAGCAGGTTGTCCAGGACTGTATCCAATCAGGTTTTGAGCACCTCCGAGGAGGGAGACTCCACAACCTCTCTGGGCAACCTGTGCCATTGTTTGACCATCACCCCTCCAGTAAAAAAGTGTTTCCAGCACTCAGATGGAATTTTGTGTTTTAATTTGTGCCTATTGCCTCTTGTCCTGTCAGTGGGCGCTACTGAGAGGAGTTTGGCTCCTTTTTGTTCATTCATTGCCGTCAGCTATTTAGACACATTGATAACATCCCCCCTGAGTTTTCTCTTCCCCTGGCTGAACAGGCCCAGCTCTCTCAGCCTCTGCTCATACAAAAGGTGTTCCAGATGCTTGCTTTTGTGGCTCTTCACTGGACTCGCTCCAGTAAGTTCATATTATTCTTGTACCAGGAAGACCAGACTGGACACAGCCCTCTAGATTTGGCCTAACCGGTGCTGAATAGGGGGGAAGGATCACCTCCCTCAAACTGCTGGCAATGTTCTTCCTAATGTAGCCCAGGACACAACCACATGATCAGGTCCAGCAACATATGTAAGTCCAAATCCCCTAAGCAGGTCTGAGCCCTGACAGATATGTGCCGTTGTCATACAGACCCCTAAGAATTTCACAGCCATCAAAGCACAGTTGACAACACATCGAGCAGCCCTGAAAGTCCTCTGTGGTCGTGGTTATCAGAGAAGCCACCAAGATCAGTGCTTGAAAGTGAAGAAGGGAAAAGGGGGGTAATGATGAGAAGCAAAAATGTACAGCAGCTCAGCAGAGTAACAGCAGCTCTGCATGCTGAGGTGCACAAGATGTTTCAGAGAGCGAAACGCACCCCATAGCTCCCCAGGGAAGCGTGGTATGTCTCTTCCTGACCTTATCT